>VYZW01033884.1:249-17749 GCA_013401315.1 Balaeniceps rex
GTCCTTGACCAGTGCAAGCACTGCTCAGCAACAACCAAACCATCAGTGTGTTATCAGCATTCTTCTCATCCTAAATCCAACACACAGCACTATGCCAGCTACTGGGAAGAAAATTAACTCTGTCCCAGGCAAAAGCAGGACAGAGGGTTAGAAAGGAGACAGGAAAGATCGAGACATGGAAGGATTCATTGTCGAGGATGAGGGGGGGAGGAAGGCTTTCAGCAGTGTCAGGATGGCCGAGTGGTCTAAGGCGCCAGACTCAAGGCTTTGCTTTCCCTGCCCGGGGTTTTCTGGTCTCCGAATGGAGGCGTGGGTTCAAATCCCACTTCTGACACACTTTTTCCTTCGAATAACTAAAGTTTTTATATATATTTTTTTTTTTTAATAATTCCCCCATCATCCCCGCACCCGAGTTAGGGAAAACGCCGATTCTCCTCTTCCCCGCCCCCCCCCCAAAAAGCTTGCTCCTGTAACCGTCTCTACTGTCAGCCGCTTGCAAAGTGCGCCCACGCGTGGAGAAAAAGCTCGGGGAGGGAGAAGGGGGGGGTGTTAGCGGGCTGCGCGCTGCCCCGCGGGTGTCCCGGTTGCAGGGTGTCCTGGTTGCAGCCCACAACACGGGGAGAGACTCGGGCAGTGCAGTCGTCCCCTCCGTGGGGTCTCCCGTGGAGCGGCCACGCGTGGGGCCGCGGCAGAAACAAGTTTACCGCGCTTCCCTGGTGGTCTAGTGGTTAGGATTCGGCGCTCTCACCGCCGCGGCCCGGGTTCGATTCCCGGTCAGGGAAACAGTGTTTTGTGGAGCCCAATGTGTGGGCATGAGGGACATGCAACAGGATACATCCACTTGTTCCTGTTTCTCAAAGTCCCTTCTTACCAACTTTCAGAACTTACATTACGTACTTAAACTGTCTTTATATCCAACGTGAGGATTTAAACATTCTCATTAACCACTCTCCCCTGTCCCTTAACACATAGATCATAGAATCATAGAATGCTTTGGGTTGGAAGGGACCTTTAGAGGTTATCTAGTCCAACCCCCCTGCCCTGAGCAGGGACATCATCAACTAGAGCAGGTTGCTCAGAGCCCTGTCCAACCTGACCTTGAATGTTTCCAGGGATGGGGCCTCCACTACCTCTCTGGGCAACCTGTTCCAGTGCTTCACCACCCTCACTGTAAAAAATGTCTTCCTTATATCTAGTCTAAATCTACCCTCCTTTAGTTTAAAACCATTAGTCCTTGTCCTGTCACCACAGGCCTTGCTAAAAAGACTGTCGCCATCTTTCCTATAGGCCCCCTTTAAGTACTGAAAGCCCGCAAGAAGGTCTCCCTGCAGCCTTCTCTTCTCCAGGCTGAACAATCCCAACTCTCTCAGCCTGTGCTCGTAGGAGAGGTGCTCCAGCCCTCGGATCATTTTCGTGGCCCTCTTCTGGACCCTCTTCAACAGCTCCATGTCCTTCTTGTGCTGAGGGCTCCAGAGCTGGANAACAGCACCACAGGGAGTACATACGGCAGGTAAGGTGTTACATAGCACAACTCTGAGGACCAATACCCAGCCAGTCCCCAGCAGCGATGGCTGCCCCCCGGCCAACTCCCCCTGGTTTCTATACTGGGCATGACGCCGTATGGGATGGAACGTCCCTTTGGGCAGCGTGGGGCAGCTCTCCTGGCTGTGCCCCCTCCCAGCTCCTTGTGGCCCTGGCAGAGCATGGGAGGCTGAGAAAAAAAAAAAGGTCCTTGACCAGTGCAAGCACTGCTCAGCAACAACCAAACCATCAGTGTGTTATCAGCATTCTTCTCATCCTAAATCCAACACACAGCACTATGCCAGCTACTGGGAAGAAAATTAACTCTGTCCCAGGCAAAAGCAGGACAGAGGGTTAGAAAGGAGACAGGAAAGATCGAGACATGGAAGGATTCATTGTCGAGGATGAGGGGGGGAGGAAGGCTTTCAGCAGTGTCAGGATGGCCGAGTGGTCTAAGGCGCCAGACTCAAGGCTTTGCTTTCCCTGCCCGGGGTTTTCTGGTCTCCGAATGGAGGCGTGGGTTCAAATCCCACTTCTGACACACTTTTTCCTTCGAATAACTAAAGTTTTTATATATATTTTTTTTTTTTAATAATTCCCCCATCATCCCCGCACCCGAGTTAGGGAAAACGCCGATTCTCCTCTTCCCCGCCCCCCCCCCAAAAAGCTTGCTCCTGTAACCGTCTCTACTGTCAGCCGCTTGCAAAGTGCGCCCACGCGTGGAGAAAAAGCTCGGGGAGGGAGAAGGGGGGGGTGTTAGCGGGCTGCGCGCTGCCCCGCGGGTGTCCCGGTTGCAGGGTGTCCTGGTTGCAGCCCACAACACGGGGAGAGACTCGGGCAGTGCAGTCGTCCCCTCCGTGGGGTCTCCCGTGGAGCGGCCACGCGTGGGGCCGCGGCAGAAACAAGTTTACCGCGCTTCCCTGGTGGTCTAGTGGTTAGGATTCGGCGCTCTCACCGCCGCGGCCCGGGTTCGATTCCCGGTCAGGGAAACAGTGTTTTGTGGAGCCCAATGTGTGGGCATGAGGGACATGCAACAGGATACATCCACTTGTTCCTGTTTCTCAAAGTCCCTTCTTACCAACTTTCAGAACTTACATTACGTACTTAAACTGTCTTTATATCCAACGTGAGGATTTAAACATTCTCATTAACCACTCTCCCCTGTCCCTTAACACATAGATCATAGAATCATAGAATGCTTTGGGTTGGAAGGGACCTTTAGAGGTTATCTAGTCCAACCCCCCTGCCCTGAGCAGGGACATCATCAACTAGAGCAGGTTGCTCAGAGCCCTGTCCAACCTGACCTTGAATGTTTCCAGGGATGGGGCCTCCACTACCTCTCTGGGCAACCTGTTCCNTTCATTGTCGAGGATGAGGGGGGGAGGAAGGCTTTCAGCAGTGTCAGGATGGCCGAGTGGTCTAAGGCGCCAGACTCAAGGCTTTGCTTTCCCTGCCCGGGGTTTTCTGGTCTCCGAATGGAGGCGTGGGTTCAAATCCCACTTCTGACACACTTTTTCCTTCGAATAACTAAAGTTTTTATATATATTTTTTTTTTTTAATAATTCCCCCATCATCCCCGCACCCGAGTTAGGGAAAACGCCGATTCTCCTCTTCCCCGCCCCCCCCCCAAAAAGCTTGCTCCTGTAACCGTCTCTACTGTCAGCCGCTTGCAAAGTGCGCCCACGCGTGGAGAAAAAGCTCGGGGAGGGAGAAGGGGGGGGTGTTAGCGGGCTGCGCGCTGCCCCGCGGGTGTCCCGGTTGCAGGGTGTCCTGGTTGCAGCCCACAACACGGGGAGAGACTCGGGCAGTGCAGTCGTCCCCTCCGTGGGGTCTCCCGTGGAGCGGCCACGCGTGGGGCCGCGGCAGAAACAAGTTTACCGCGCTTCCCTGGTGGTCTAGTGGTTAGGATTCGGCGCTCTCACCGCCGCGGCCCGGGTTCGATTCCCGGTCAGGGAAACTCCTTCCCCCCGCCAACAAAAAGTAATTTCTTTCTTTTTTTTTTCTTTTTCTCCCCTGATGATACCAATAATAGGCGTTTTCGCAGCAAATTCAACCAGCGAAGCACACACAGCGATGGAAAACGCCACCGTGTTTCTAAAAGCCGCTTGGCACCCTTGCCACACAGGGGATTCTTTCTAAGAATCACTGCTTTGTGACGGGTAGTAACGTGGTGAGGGGTGGGTTTAGCAGAACTGGGATATCACCATCACTATCCTAGGGTAATTTAGACTGGCTGGACTTCCCCCCCCCCACCCCCCCATGGCAATTCCCATCATCTGCTGGTAATTAAGTACATATATTCAAGTATAACCACCTCCTTGCAGCAAGGAGGGCATGAAAGCCTGTATTTCTCTAAGGTAAAACCCACTTACACATTCTCACTAATGAAACACCAAGCCACAGACCAACCCCTCATCATCCTTTCCTGCAAATGAAACCCCTTGCACCACCAAAGGCTTCTGCGTTCGGACTTTATTGCAATGCCATGTTGACTATTTCATTTGGCAATCCACCAGGTGCATTGCTCAGGTCTTCCTAAACTGGTGGTTGCACAGGTCTTTTCAGCAGTTGGGGTGTTTTGATGGTTTAATTCCTCTCCCTTGGGTTTTAGGTCTTGTTTGCCACCCCTCTGAACCTCAAGGGAAGGAAGATGTTTTCTCTAGTGCTTGTTTTTCAAGACGGCGGTGGGCACCTGCCTCCACCGCCTCCCCAGTGGCACGCGCTGCAGGGCAGCTTGCACATGCGTGGGGCTGATGAGGGGATCACGGCTCTGCCTCCGCAGCTGCTCGGCCTCGCTCAACACCTGCTCGTAGAGATCCTCCATGAAGCTGATCATGAGCCCCTCCACCTGGCGGAAGAGGCATGAGCTGCCTCGCTTGATCTTGTTGAGCATCTTGGCCTTGATGGAGTGTAAGGGGCTTTTCGAAGGCCTTTTCCTCTGCTTCTCTGCAGGTTGATGCTTCACCTCGCCCCGATTCTTCCTCTGCGTGGCTGGAGGTCTCCTGCCATGGCTCTTCTGTCTCCTTCCCTGCTGGGATTTCCTTCCCTGCTGGGATTTTCTTCCCTGCTGGGATTCCCTCTTTCTTCCCCTAGCAGACACCATGGCTCAGCCTTGTCCCCACGCTGCCTGGACCCCTCAATCCTACAAACAACCCCACCCTCCGCATTTTATACAAGTGAGTATGCAAATGAGGGGCAGCTCTGAGCCCTACCATTGGCCAATTGAACAATGCCCCCCTCCCAGCTCACAGTGGTGAGCCAGCCAGTGCTGGTCCCTGGGGTCCCTCTTCGCCGGGGCAACTAGGCATGATGGGTGCCTGTGAGATGTGAAGGCCTCCATGATCCCTCAACTCCTGCAGGTTGCTTACCCTCCCAGTGGAAGTCTTCCACCCAACCTAAAAACTAGCATTTATTTCTCAGAGTATCACCCCAATCTCAAAAGTTTTGTCTCACAGTTGCATGACCAAACCAAGTACGTGCAAAACGTGTCCTGGGAGTCTTCTGGGTGAGCAGGAAACAAACGATAAGAAAAGCCTTTGAAAGAGCATCTTTCTTCAACAGAAACTGCCTTTGCACCTTAGACCTATGTCTGTCAGCTCAAAGACTCATCATGGCTAATCCCTTAGTTAACAAATCCACCCAGATACACCCTGGGTTTTTCCCCTCCCCGTTCTTTACACACATCACTCATTTTCATATCCACATGTAAGTAATGCTCACCCATATATGCACCTCCCACGTTTCTTTCAAGTTCCTCCATGCACAGTCAAAAACACAGTTGATGTCCCACACCAGCATCTACCTGCTCTGATTCCAGAAGACCAAACCCTGCCTTTTTTTCCTCTTCCCTTCATGTGTCCAACATTAAAACCAGCAGACAATTATTTGGAAAAAAATAGTTGTCCCTTCTTCCCCCATCCCACACCAGCTGATTTAATTTGGTTCTCATCCCTCCCGCTGTCCTTCTGCAAGCTTCATGTCATACTCAGTTTCCAGTAATCTTCAGGGAAGCAGCAGACAGGAACATGGGAGGAACTCGTTTTGCAATTGTTGGCATGCATTGCTTATACTCAGACAATAAACCCTGTCATTTGAAGATGATACTAAAGCAACTTGTTAGGACGTGCATTAATCTAGCCCCTATTAAAATGAGCTGAAACAAACTGCCCTCCCTACAAAATCTCCAGCTGTCCTGGGAGCATGTGGATATACTGGTTTCATCATGTAATACCTAAATCCTCCAAGAAGTATAATTGATTCATATGAAGAGACAGTACATGTTGCTGGGTTTTCAGTGTAGACACCCAGAGGTACCAGGGATAACCTGGTAATCACAAGCCAGTAAAAAAATCAGACACAAACCGAGGTTTTTTTTTCCCAGAAAAATGATGTCTTTGCCTTTTCGAAATGTTAAACCTGAATCAAACCGGTGGATTTTCTTAAATGGAGATGCGCTCTGGAACAAAAACCTCAAGAAAAACATGCAATCCTTCAGTTTTTCTTAGAAGAAAATTGCCACAGACGTTCGTTCACCTAATTTTAATGAGGATAAAAGGGGACATCATGATGAAAGCTGGTGAACTGGATGCAAAGAATCAGTTCCTAATTTTGCCTTAATGCAGGCAGAGATTTGTCCTGGAATTAAAAACATCACCGTTTTGGAAAAGACTGACCCTATCAACGGCACAGCCATTAAAAACACAATGAACTTCCTCAGCCATCCCAGCAGCACTGAGAATATGGTTTTGGGGAAGATTAAATTGCCCCAGGACTGTGCTGCCTGCAGGAGCAGGCAGAAGAAACAGGACCACAAAATCTCCACCTTGCTATAGAAACACACCTGCACTCCATCAACAACCACGTTGCTGGGAAAGACCCATGTCCCAGCTTCTTCCAGGAAGACCCATTGAACACAACACTGCAAACCCCCATGTCTATGTCACAAGTCCACCAGAACCAAGAAGTCCCATAGATGCAAATATATAGTGGTTCCTACTGGGTGACAAAGATTAAAACTCTGGTCGTCAGTGCCTGAAGCAATTTGTAAACATCATTCTCCAAAGACCAGAGTCACCCAGAGGGAACTTAATTTGTAATTTCCTGGCAGCATGACTTCACGGAAGGGGTAATGCATGGCATGTCCATGCAATGCTCACACTCCTGACCTTGCTGTTGTTCTGCAATCCACTCTTCTGCATTATTTAAAACAGTAGACCAATGTAGCATCATGGGTGGGCACTGCTACCTCATCTTCCCAAAGCCTCATGTCCCTTGCCGTGATTCTCCAAAACTCTACTTACACTTTGGAAGTTGGACTTAATGATCCTTAGGTTTCCCTTCAGCCTCAAGATATTTTATGACTAAACTTAGTAAAAACCCACAATATTGTTGAGACTTGAGAGGGATAAAGCATGGTGATGAGGTTGGCTCTGCACAGGAAACTCAAGCTGTTCCAGTCAACTAAAGGAAGAGGTACTGAAAGAAGACAGAAAAAAAAAATAATAATACCAAAGCTGCACTGTGCTCTCAACCCTGCTGTCTGGATGGCCAGGGAAGACACCCAGACAACTAAAGACCAAACTTTTAATAGCACAAGGGAATGAGTTTCCTTCTGCTTTGATGCACGTAGCTTGGGGCTCCAGTGCAAGAACTGAAAGCATTGCAGAAAAAAGGATTTCAATAAGAAAATTGTACTAAGAAGAGCCAATCGCTACTGAGGCTTGCAAAACCACTTCAGCAAAATGCTTTTCAGGGGAAACCCCTTCTGTGATGCTGGCATCTGCCTTGGTGCTGAGATCACCCCTCAGGGTTCAGAAATCTCAGAAGTACCAACATTGAGTTTCATTTCTTCAATCAAATCAGCAAGTTGTCAGAGTAACTGAAAAAGACAGTCTTTAGGCATAAGGCAAAGGATAGAAGAGAGAAGAAAGTTTGGAGAGGAATGGTAGTTTGTGGTGGGTCTAGTTAGTTAGTTTAGGAGCAGACCAGCCAAGATGCCTACACAGAGCTATGTCCATGTGGTGGGTAAGAAGTGGTGAACCAGCCAATGGATGGTTCCTCAGGTCAGTTTATGGTGCTTTGGTAGGTCAAAGTTCTTCATTCTGGAAAAATGCTGGTACAACTCACCCAATTTTTGCCATTTCAGTGAAGGCATCTGAGCTCTGAGTTCCCTCTAGAGTAATGAGCACAGGAGCAAACCAAGATGGTGCAACACTTAACAATGTGTGTCCAATAGATGAACTGTCATCTGGAAATGCCCATTCTCATCACCAGAAAGGATATTTTGGGTGCTAGCTCAGAAGTCTGCCTGGAATGCAGAATGAATTCCATGATATTTAGATAGGTTTAAACGGGTGCCCCTTTGTGCAATACAAGAAAATACCAAACATGATATTTTACTGCTGTCAAGTTCTCTGCCCTTCACGGAGAACGGTGTGGTCACCCTTATTGTATTCAAATAATCATAACACTTCCTAAAATGCACCATAGACTGATGGCTGATGTCAAAAGCCGGCAACACCCATGAGTAAAGGGGGAAAAAAACCCGCAACCTTCAGAGGAACTGACTACACACTCAATTGCTGCTTCCCTTTCTTATGACAAATCGCAGTTTGCAAGCTTCCGGAGTGTACTGATTGGCAGAGTTTTTTTGAATCACCACAGCTGGGTCACTTTTTTTTTTTCTTTAAGCTGGGGTATAAAAATGAAAGCAAATCTCAGCAGAAGACTTGTCTTCCTACTGGAACAATGACTAGGATTGGTGAGTGACTCTCCCCTGAATCTTGAGCTCTCTCGCTGTTTTTTCCGGTTTTCTTTCATCTTCAGTACCTGGGTTTGGGGTTTTTTCCCATCTGGTGGAACATCTGCCTTTTGCGTTGCCTCCTGACAGCATAACCGCAGACCTCCCTTTCTTCAGCTAGGATATTTCATGATCACCTGGAGCTCAGCTTTGCAGCAGTGTGGGCAGTGGGAGACCTCCCTTGCACGTTTTGGGAGTGGGATGTTCCTAGTTGTGCAGGGAGAGATGGAAACACAGGCGCAAGCTCAGAGTCTCCAGATGCCTTCCTGGAGGACACCACCTTGCACCAGGTTTGTGGTTTCTCCACATCTAGCCACAACACAAGAAGGTCTGATGAAAGATGGAGATCCATCAGACATTTCCAAGAGCTGGTCCCAATGCATTTGCTCTCCTCCCATGGAGAGCCTGATCTCCAAAAAGGATCTCCTTTGCCTTCCACATAATCCATGGGTCTTTGGGGTTGCCATGCTGGGTGAGATGAGGGCTGCAAGACCAGCTGCTGGCTCTACACCACTACAAACCCCACCTATGCCAAAAATGCAACAAGGCAGCATTCCTGGTCCTCAAGGAAGATTAGGGCAGGAGCAGCATTGGGTCAGGAAAGTTGATGCACCTTTATCAACATGACATCACTTTCTGCCATACTTTGAAGAAGGCAACCCTGCTGTTAACAGGCTAACTGTACCAGATTCTTTCTAACTGTTTTTTACTGCCACAGTGTCTTTAGGAAGCTGGATCAGCTTTACAGGCTGTAGAAAGACCTGCTTCCAGGTCTCAGAAAATCACCTGGAGGATAACAGCTCTGAGGTTCATTCACAGCAGGTGCACTTTGACCCAGGTTGTCTGCAGATTTGGGGCTGTTCCAGCAAAAGCAGTGATTCCGCAGGGATTTTCAGGGAGTAAGAATTACCCAAGATGTGGTATCAAAAAGTTGGTGTGTTTTTTTGTTTGTTTGTTTGTTTTTTTTTTCCCTTTCCCTGAAAGGAAACTGGCAGTAGTTGAGGGAAGAAAAAGAAAATGAAAAGTTGCCCTGTAGTTATTTTGGAGAACAGAAACCCAAACTAAAAAAATCCCAGGGTGGTTTCTGTTCAAACTTCCCTTCCCTGTGAAAATATTACTATAATGTTGTTGTGTCTGGTTTGGGTAGAAGTGGTTAGTCTGAATGGGCTGCAGTCTGCCTGCTGTTCCCTGTAGGTATCTCTATTCCCTGTAGGGTATCTCAGAAACTAAATCACTTTAAATAAACAGAAAAGTCCCACCATCTATCTTCATCTATCCAATCAGTCCATCTTTCTGTGTAATATCGTCTCCATCTATTCTGTCCATCTGTGTAATAGTCTCCATCGAGTCTGTCCATCTTTCTATATAATATTGTCTCTTCCCTCCACCCTTTTATCCACTGCATCAAAACCGCCATGAAATACTAAGGTATGGAAACGAGCAGTTAGGACAACAAGACTGCCTTAAATCTTTGCATGTAAATGACATTAATTACCATTCTTCATTGCAGAGCCTTTTGAGCTTATTCAAAGGGCTCAAACTCATTTTGGAAACTCACTACAGCAGCTGCACAAGCAGAACGTGAGTATGGGGAAAAAAAAAATCATCTATGGGCTTGATTTGTCCTTTAAAAAAAAAAAAAAATCACATTCCCTGACATCACTTGACATCTATCTGCAGTCCTTAGAGACCTGCTGATGCCATGGATTTCATAATCATGCCAGCTGATTTGAAAACAGATTTGCTAGACCTTCCTCTTCAGGGTTTGGACATCAACATACTCGGAACCAGTTTGTGCCGTCACCTCCCTCCCGGGCTGTCAGGAAGGAACTTGCATGCTGATTGCCGAGTGCTTTTGTTGCATTATTTTCTTTTCTTCTCTCCCTAGTCCTCTTCCAAATACTCCTGCTAGTAGGTCTCCTAAGTGCAAAGAGGTTTCCATGTTTCCCTGAATATTGCCTTCATGACAAAGACTACGAGGAGCTGCTGAAGATCGTCAAAGATGGGCTAGAACCTGCAACTCATCCAGCAAATGTGGTCATTGTTGGCGCAGGAATAAGTGGGCTTACAGCAGCGAAGTTGCTCCGAGATGCCGGCCACACGGTAAGTAGTTGCACGAGAGCCATGAGTGCCATTGGGTCTTGTTTTCCTACACTAAAGATTTTCCAGCATGGAGAGGGAGAAGGAAATGCAAGGGAGTGGATCACAGTGGTGGGAGAAGGAAGGAAAAGCAATCGGGCTCCAGTAATTTAGTCTGATTTAAGCATGATTTTCAAAACCACGGGCATAGACAGGAGGGGATAAGAGGAATGCAAAGCAAGTTGTTTAGATGCTCATCAAATGAATGTAAGCAGCAAAGGTAAAAAGATGCAGTCTTCTTTCTCTGTCCCTAAGGGGTTTTGAGATCAGGCAGAGCTACAGCTGCCCTGGGACAGCCTTGCAGGCAGTGCTGCTGCGAGTGGGAGGTTGGACTAGACCCCTCCAGAGGCACCTCCAGCCTCAACTCCTACAATTCTCCAACTTGTTGCAACTCGCAGCCCAACAGTGACATTCATTGCTGTAGATCAACCAGCACAAGACTCATGAGCCCTTCAAATCCTGCCTTGTTAAGGCGGCAGGTAGTCTGGGGATTTCAGAACCGTGTTGACCATCCCAAGGTGCTAGACAAAATTCAAACCCATGAGTTTCAAAGAAGGTTTCAAAGGCATGGAGGGACAGGTTGGTGCCTTCCTCTGGCTGTTTTCAAAACCCCGTTTTATCCTTCCAGCACGGGGGGTATCTGAACACACACTAGGACCCTCTTGCCAGAGAGTAGGTGTCCAAATGTGACACAGAAGTTAGGAACTGAGGAACTGCCCTGTAGGTAGAGGGATCTTGGCCAATACAGAGAGGGATTTGGATCTACAGATGGTTCATTTGCCATCTGGAGGGGACCTGTCCCACCCCAAGTGCCATAAATGCTGCTTGCCACAGTGCCTGTGAACTTGCTTTCTAGGTGGTTTGCTTAAAATAGTCATTGCCTGAACATCTGCAATCTCCTTATTTTTAGGTTACCATTCTGGAAATGAGCAATCAGGTCGGTGGGCGGATTAGGACGTACCGACCAGAGGGACAGGACTGGTATGTGGAGTTGGGAGCCATGCGCCTGCCAAGCAAGCATAGGTAAGGCATGATCAGATGAGGAACCAGCATGCTTTGAGGAGCAAGGCTGTAGTTTGAGATAGGGCTCAGGACTTGGACGCAAGCGTAGCAGCTGTCGGCCCCACCTCTCCCCCAGAGCTTAGCATCTGCATAAAAGGAACAAAAAGCACATAGTTGCCTGCCTTTGAGTTGGGAGAATGAAGGAAGACCTCTCATGTCCGTGCATGGTCAGACGTCTATTTTGGAAGTCAAAACATCAGAAGATGGATGAATTTCCATCAGCTCTGATGGAGAGGGCATCCAACCTGGGCTCTATGAGAGGGTAGAATCAAACCAGGTTCAGTCATCAGCCAAAATGCTACGGGAAGAGGCTGTAGGTGAGCCACCAACCACACCACGTGCCAAGGGGAAGGGTCAGAGCCATAGGGAGCCCCTGCCTCCTACTTCAGCAGGGCATTGCTCTTACTCCTGATTACATCCTTGCGCAACCAGTAGCTGGACAGAGCATAAGCCAAAGGGCTCCTTTCTTCATAGCCCCATGGTTGCTGCACTGAGCTGGGAGCAGGCAGAATTGCTTCAACCAGCAAAAACTAGAGATGGCAGTGCCTTAAATAGCCGCAATCTCCACTCATGAGCCAAAATAATACATGGCTACACCAACGTAGTTGATGGGAAAGTGTCCTTTTATGCTTCTAATGTTTTGGTGGCAGGGTTTTTATGTTTGGTTGTTTGCAAGCACTTGTCCCCATGTGTCCCCATGTGCTCTCCTCTTTTCTAGGCTCGTCCGTGAATTCATTAGGCAGTTTGGCCTGAAGTTAAACCCGTTCATCCAGACAGACAACAACACCTGGTACTTTGTGAACGGCACTCGGGTAAGAGCCGAGGAAGTGAATAGGAACCCCGACATCCTAAACTACACGGTGAAACCGTCAGAGAGAGGCAAGAGTGCCAGCCAGCTTTATAGAGAAACACTAAACAAGGTATGTGCCCATGGGGAAGGGATGCTACCTTCCAGCAATGCTGCTCATCCAAGAGACATTGAAGCTATTTCCTCTGAGCTGTGGTGGATCCTCACCTGCACAATGGGCTGAGGAAGACTCAGTGATGAGTTGAGATAGAGTAGGTCCTTTCAGGACAGAAAGCAGAAAGGCTCATTCAGAAACTGAGGCAGCTGATTGCAAAAACCTCTTTATATGCAAGACCTCCTTCCTCTGGAACAGATTCACCAAGACTTGGATGAAGCAGAAAATGTCACATCAAGGCATAACTTCCCAAAACTTGAAGCCCAAGCAGCAGGATCCACTAGCTCAGCTCCAGGGGTTACCAAACCCCAAGAGTGAATACCCCAGATGAATCCTAAGAGAATTTGGGGCAACACTTTGGGAAATGCACTTTTTCTCAGGAATATATCAATGTTTCCTCTCCAGGCTTTCACAACATTCCAGTCTACAAACTGCAAGGAATATCTGGCTAAATACGACTCCTTCTCCACCAAGGTAAAGGGCTGGGGCTTGAGAGTAAATTTAATCCCCCTACTGATGATAAACGCGCATCCCTGCTTTGAGAAAGGATCTGAGTCACTCTAGTCTCTTCCTCTGTTGACACTTTTGGATGCCTTTTCCCTAATCAATGCTGCCTTCTACTTAAAATGCTGAGAAAGGAGCAAGCATGACTGTTAGAGCAGTCTCATCATCTGGAAATAGGAGAGAAGCAGTGGTGACTGGAAATGCTCTGGAAAGTCATAGAATCATAGACTCGTTAAGGTTGGAAAGAGCTTTAAGATCATCAAGTCCACCACTAAACCTTGTCCCTAAGTGCCACATCTACATGTCTTAAATACCTCCAGGGATGGTGACTCAACCACTTCCCTGGGCAGCCTGTTCCAGTGCTTGACAACCCTTTCGGTGAAGAAATTTTTCCTAATATCCAATCTAAACCTCCCCTGGCACAACTTGTGGCCATTTCCTCTTGTCCTATCACTTGCTACTTGGCAAAAGAGACCAACACCCACCTCGCTACACCCTCCTTTCAGGGAGTTATAGAGAGCAATAAGGTCTCCCCTCAACCTCCTTTTCTGCAGACTAAACAACCCCAGTTCCCTCAGCTGCTCCTCATAGGACTTGTTCTCTGGACCCTTGACCAGCTTCCAGCTTGGGCACACTGCTGGATCATATTCAGCCGGCTGTTGACCAACACCCCCAGGTCCTTTTCTGCCAGACAGCTTTCCAGCCAGTCTTCCCCAAGCCAGCATCACCCAAATTAGCCATGTTCCTCCATCATGGATCTCTTAATCAGACATGATGAATTATCAAGCACTGGGGAGGATATACTGAGCAATCCACTGCATTTTCATGTGATCCAGGTGTCTCAGAGTGGGTACACCAAGCCACAAATCCCTTATTCATTCATCTCCAGAACTTCTGTCATGCTAAACAAGAGGAGACATTGATCTCCTACAAGAAGCTACAAGAGCTGCATAACAAAAGCTTCTGGTCCAGGCTTTAAGCAGATCAGGAGCCAGAACAAGGCAGCAGAGCATGACTTTTGGCTTGGAATATAAAGGGGATACATGCACTAACTGAGATAACATCAGGCTATGTCTTCTTACTGGCTTTTCTAGGAGTATTTGATTAAAGTAGGAAATCTAAGCCGAGGAGCAGTTCAGATGATCGGTGACTTGTTGAACGAGGACTCTGGATTTTATCTGTCCTTCCTTGCCTCACTGTTAGATTTTGATGTCTTCTCTAACGAGAGGTAAGATGGCGTCTCTTATGGCAAACCCCATTTTGTGCTGGTCCACAGCAGTCCACCAGAAGAGGAAATTTCAGTGGCATTTAGATGTCTGAATGGGAATCACTCCTGACTCAAAGGGCCACCAAGCTCTGCTGGCATCTCTAGAAGAGGTCAGGTTTTACAGTCCCTAAACCCCAATGTCCTTCCCTCACCTCCTGCTTCTTCTTCCTTTCAGTTTTGATGAAATCACAGGGGGATTTGACCAACTGCCCAAAGCCTTCCAGGAAGCGTTGCCTAATGTCATCCAGTTCAATTGCACGGTGGAGAAAATCATGACCAAGGGAAACAAAGTCCGCGTGTTTTACCGCACTCCGGACACTCTGGCCCCAACCATAGTAACAGCAGATTACGTCCTTGTCACAACCACTGCCAAAGCCACCAGGCACATCCAATTCCTGCCACCGCTCTCTCCTCCAAAGGCCCACGCCCTGCGCTCCATCCACTATGCAAGCGCCTCCAAAATAGTCTTGGCTTGCTCCGAGAAGTTCTGGGAGAAGGACGGCATCCGAGGAGGGCAATCCATCACTGACCGCCCTTCCCGGTTTATCTACTACCCCAGCCACAACTTCTCCAGTGGGGTGGGCGTGATCCTGGCTTCCTACACCTGGAACGATGACTCTGAGTTTTTCCTGCCTCTCACGGATGAGAAATGCCTGGATGTGGTCCTCCAAGACCTGTCAGATATCCACCAAGTGAGCAAGGAGTACCTGCAGTACACCTGTGATCAGTATGTGATACAGAAGTGGCAGATGGACAAACACTCCCTGGGGGCATTTGCTGCCTTCACCCCTTACCAGTTCGCTGACTACTCACAGGCTCTCTTTGAGCATGAGGGCAGGGTGCATTTTGCAGGAGAACACGCAGCTCAGCCTCACGCCTGGATCGACACCGCCATGAAATCGGCCATCAGGGCTGCGAGCAACATCCACCATGACAGCAGTGAAGCCCAGATGCTGGACGAGGAGGGGGAGCGGGAGCAGACAGTGAGTTTCTTGCAGAAGGAAGATCTCTGAGCACGACTCCTGGGCTGAGCTTGCTGGGCGCCACCAGCATGGTTTGAAGGCACTTTTGGTGGTGTAAATCTGTTTCTTTCCAAGCAAAGTCAGCAGAATGACATCAGCAGCAGGACATCAGCAGCTAAGGCATTAAAGAAAAAATTCAAAGAGCACTGACTGTCGTCAGACAGGACTAATAGCTACCTGGTTAAACACTTAATGAAGATAGGAGGGAGTACTAAAAAAAGTAACGTTTAAGTAGATTTCACAACTCTAATATTACCCTGGCTCAGACACACTGCAGTAATTTCTAATTTATTTATGTACAAAGTACTTCAGAAAATGACTAAGGTGGAATAAAGGTGGGTATTTCTCAGTTCTTTGTGTCCAAGCTGCCTCCACGTCTCTGCAGAGAGCAGTGTCACCAGATATAAATCATCTCACCTCACTTCAGCCACTTAGAAACTCATCACCCATCAGCTGGGTCTTCCTCCCCTTCCATAACTCATTGCTTCTGAGTCATCATCTCCTTTGTGTAGCCCAACACAACCACTCCTAACTGCCACGGGTACTACTCAGGATGCAATCCTGATCTCTAACCTCCATGGTCTCTTCTACCCATCTCCCATCTAGCTGAGCTCAAAGCATGGCCAGCACCAAGTTACAGAGATAGATTTCACAGCATGAATATAAAAAGCAAGTCCAGAAGCAATATAGCCTGTGCACAGAGATGTTAATGGCTTTTACTGGAGTTTCTCCTCTCACCAGTATTTGTTGTCCCAAATTTCATAGTCTTGGAAACTCAATCTGTGCTGCAGGTGTTTTTTTTTTCAGATTATTGGAAGGATATTGATAAATAAGCAAAAGGAAAAGCAAGACCAGCTACTAAGTGCATCACGCCAGACCTTTGCTATGGTCACTTAGCTGCTTTGCATATAATTCATCTCTCTTCCCATAAAACACAAACCCGCCTCTCAATCTCTAACTCCATATAGCTGGAAGGGAATGGCTCATGGCTTTCTCCAGCCCAAGAAACAAAGGTTCAGCCCTCACTAGAGGGAGCAGGGACAGAACTGGTGGAGACTATTACACCCAGGGAAGGACTAGACCTAATTAGACCCAACAGATTTCCACCAGGCATTGCAGAGACAAGGATTTGCACTAGCTTAAGGCATTTAAACACAGGTGATTAATTAAAGAATTACAGCATGATCAACATTAGCATGTTAAGGGATCGGCCAGGTGGCTCCTAGCAATGAGCTCAAATCACTTTTAGGGGAGCCCAACCACCCTCAGTGATGTTTTGAAATGCCAAATTTCATGGCTAATCGTTATCAGGTTTCCTTCATCTACCCAAGAATTGTAACAAATACATGCTGTGCTGTGAGAAGCAGCATGGTGACCTGGGGCATAAGCCTGCTCTTTTGATGTCACGCAAAACCACGCGTGTAACCTCCAACCGAGGTGAGTGAGGAGTTGCATCACAGCAGAAAACCGATCAAAAAGGCCGCAAGCACCTTCTTAAGCTTAGAACAGAGCCAGTCACAATGTGCAGCATCAGCTGCATTGGGAAAAGTGTACTGTAAAGCTTGAAGCATTGCAAAAAGAGAAAATAGAAGGATTTTACCCACTCACTTTATCACATTACCTCTAACTTTGGTTTTCATGTTTTATAACTGCACATCGTTCCCAGCCTTTGCAGAAGACCAGCTCCCTTTCCCCAAATAAATTGCTTTAGCAAAGCAAATGCTTTCTTTAGCCTTTAAGCTCACATCTTCATCCTAACTCAGACCTGCAGGCTCTTCACTAGAGCAACATCATATCAGGGCACAGCAAGAGCTGGTGGCTACTGAAGGGCTGGGACCCCCCCCAACAGGGCAGAATCCCACCAGCCACGCTCCATCCCACAGAACCTGAGCAAGGCGTGGATGCTCCTCCAAGACAGCTTGCAAATTGACCAAATCCCCAGGACTGAGCTTAAATAGGGCTCCTGGGCCATGGGGGCTTGCAGGTAGGGCTGCTCAGGGAAATCAAAGCCCATTAGCAGCCTCTCCCCTCTCCTAATCAGTACTGATTTTGCAGTGAAAGAAGCAAAAGAAAGACCCTCTCTCGTCCCTGGGTGGGCTCGAACCACCAACCTTTCGGTTAACAGCCGAACGCGCTAACCGATTGCGCCACAGAGACACGCTAAAAATGCTGAAAATACAGAAAAATGATGCAAAAGTCAAGTGCATTTAATTTTTTCCAAACC
>VYZW01033885.1:3287-16141 GCA_013401315.1 Balaeniceps rex
ATGAAGGATTGGGGCCAGAGTGGTGCAGGACGTGGCCAAAGTCCAGCAGCAGAGCAAGCTAGGAACATGCTCCAACTGGTGTGTGCTTTCCCCTTGAATTCCAGCATTCCATCCCTTCACAAAATTATCCTTAGCATCATCATATGATGCAGTATTATTCATTTTGCTGGAATGCAGGGTGTCCCAGAAAAATGTTTCACCTGCACTGGAGAGGCACCATGTCATCAAACTGACAAAGTACCACCTGCTTCCACCTTCTTGTCCTTGACTTGGGTGGGTGTCAGCAGTGTGGAAATGCAGAAAAAAACATATGTCTGTGTTTCTGTCTTCAGCTGGGCAGAGAGACAGGAAGGCGTTGCCAAACAAAAGCAGACATTACAAATAATCTTGAATTTTAATGTGGTAGCTGAGGACAACCTGTGCCCTGCCAGGTTCACCATGGCAGGAAATGAGCCCCTATTATCTCCCTTAATTAGAAAATGGGCCAAGAGCTGATTAAATAAACAGAGTGCCACATGCTTTAATAAACAGAAAGGCCACTGATTTATCAACATAACTTCAAGAAGGGAGAATAAGTGGGGAAGCAGGCAGTAGATGAATAGTAATATTAGCCTGCAGGACTTATGCTCTTTGTTTAAAATAGATTTTATCAGCCTTTTGTAACCCAGTGCAGCAGTTGTAAAATTAAATGAAGCAAATGAGTCAAATAGGGTTCCCCCTCCCATTTGGGAATTGCATAACTTGTCCTTTCTGCAGTCAAAGAGGGGGGCTATAGTTTAAAGTGCTGCTTATCTTTTTGCCATCCCCATCACTATGTTAATTTGACAGATCCCCAAGTCTGTCTGTTCTATGTGGGAACAAAAAAGGAAGCTGGCACAGTCACTGACCGCACAGGTGGTCCTGAGGAAAAAAATGCATGTCCAACTGGTTAATTTGGGGGAAAAGAAGAAGTCTGAAAGCGTATCTGCCCTTTCCTGCAGCTAACAGGCAGACAACACAGTCTGCACCGTGAGAGCTCTCAGAAGACCTTTAAGGCACACCTCCATAGGGAGGCTATCAGGAAATATTCAAAAGGTTTGAATTTTAAGATGTGGCATCTGCTTTGTGCTGGCTCCTGTGTGACTGGCTTTGTTTTCCACTGGCAGTAGTTCACCTTAATTCACTTCTGAGCCTCTTCCTATGGCCAAAACTGTCTAGTGGAACGGTGCCTATTACCTCCATCCCACCCTCACCCTGTGTAGGTGATTCTTGTATGGGGTGCTTTAATCACTTCATCTAAACTTGCTTTTTAGTGAGAATCTTAATGCAGCTGCCTCAACACAGTAATTTACTGTTCAAACGGCAGCCCAGCTATGGCAAGTAATGCCCCTCTACTTCCTCCCTGTGATCCCTTTCCTCTAACAACAGATTTCATAGTATGTAGGACTTAAGAAATATGTCAGAATACTTTATAAGCACATCATGAGCAAAATAGTCTTGGTTCAGAGAATTTTACTTAATTTATTGCCAGCTAACAAAACTTTCAGTTACAGATCTGGGTATTGAGGAAAAGAAGACAATTAAACAAAACACTTGGTGAAGAAACATCTTTCTTCCCCAGGCTCCAATTCAGAAAAAAACTGCTCTTCCCGCCTTCTGGGTCTCAGCTCACCCTGGTTTTGCTACATGTTACACTCAGCTAGTCCTAATCCCTTTGGTGAGGTGAGGAGCAATGCAGGAGAGCGGGGATGTGTGTACTGTTTCTTGCTTCTTACTTGTTTTCCTCCACTCCAACATGGGTTTACCGTGGGACACAGTCCCTCCGTGGTGTCCCTGCTCTGCTGTGGGTTGCCCATGACCCACAGTCCCTTCAGGGGTGTGCCTGCTCTGTCACAGGGCACTTCCTTCCGAGAATATGTCTCCAACCACATCCCCAACAGTGCCACTAGCCATTTGTCTTCTCCTCTTAGCGGCTACTGCTTTCTTAAATATCTGTGAGCAGAGGCACCATGTGCTTCTCTGACTGGTTGAAGTTATGGCGCATGGTGGCTTATTTGCAGTGGTTTCAGGGGCAGCTGTAAGTAGCTGTGACTGGCACAGGGCAGTTCATGGCCTCCCACCACAAGAAGTCACTTTTGGTAGCCCTCTGCTACCAAAACCCTGCCAGTTATGCCCAGTACAAAGCATCCTCTGCAAAGTCATATGCAATCTATTGGTTAAAGCCTTGCTTTCTGTTTCCAGTTTTGTTGTGGGTTTCTTGCTTATCTCTGGGTAATAGCTCTTTTCATGAGTTGTCCTATGTGGAATATAAGAATATGCTAAATATTCCTGTGAGCCTGAATTCAACAGTGTTTGCAAAGTACTCTGATGCCATGAAATAAAAGTTGTAGTAAGAGTAGAATTTGCTCCTAGTTCAACTTCCTACCTTCAGCAGCAAGCTGGATCCTTGACATATACAGAAGGAATGGGAATACCAAAACCTCCTGTGTTCGTTAACTTGGTGTTCGCTCATTTGCTTTGCTGTTGCTTTAGGAGTTCCACTGGTGAAAACAGGAGGTGTGCAAGCACCACACTGTCATGCTTCCTAGCTCTGTAGGCTTCACATGGAACTAGCAGTCTGTTAGTCTGGGCTTTGAACTACAGGTCTAGACCCTTGTTTCCCTTCTCTCCCAGGGGGTAGATTGGCTATCTTCAGAACTGCTTCATAGAACACCTCATCTCTATTAAAGTATTCTCAATATATGCAACTATATACTCCATCTCCACTTGCGAAAGGTGTCACTTTCTGTAGTTAAGACATAACTTGATACCTGTTTTTAATATATTTTGCTGGGACAGGTCACTCATCAGCTTTTTTTACTTTTAAGGAATACAAGTTGCTGTGTGCAAGGCAACATAATCCCTTCCAAATAATTTGTGATTTCTTTAGCTCAACACAGTGTAAACCATCATAAATCTGATTTTCCCTTAAAGAGAGGTGAGTACCTTCTCTGATATGCATCACTTTCTGTTACGCCCATCTCAGAAAAGAAAGGCTAACTAGCAGGAATAAAGTTCTGCTACAGGTAGAGCGGGTCCCCCCTAAAGGAATCTTATCATTTGAAAGTGTCTTCTAGTGATGTGGCAGCATCAGGTCACAGAAGAAGTTTCTCTGGCGTAAATAACACCGTTTCAAAGAAAAATAATTCCTTCTTCCATTCCTCAGTGTGAGGGGGTGGGGTGTCTTTTTTAGCAGTAGCTGGTGACCACCTCCAGATGCCTGGGTTGGCTTGGTGATTGCAGAGCCTGTTTACTGCTGCACAGATCCCGTCATGAAACCTGAGGATCAGTGCAGCTGCAGCAACATGACCTCTAGAAAGGGCAGGGGGAAGAAAAAACGAAAACCTTCTGAAAAGCAATAAAGTTAACGCCAGAGAGGCATTAAACCACAAGGTGGGTTCCCCTGCCCCCGTCAGGAAGGTGCCTGTCAGACAGAGAGACAGAGGCAAAGAATCCAGCAGCTATACTTCTCCTTCAGTCATGTAAGAGCCTTCTGATTCAGAGGCCTTAGAGATTTGTGACTGAATCTCAGTATAAAGCATTTTGTTGGACAACAGTTGGTGATGCAGCCACGTCTGCTCCCAACTTCTCAGCATTGATCTGTGTGTATTGCAGTATCTTGTTTTGATTTCTAAATCTATGCATTTTAATTTGCCTGATATTTCACTGTGCCTTGTGTTTGTCAGAGTTAAGTTAAAAAAAAAAACTAAAAATGTGGTGAGATTTCAGTGTTAAATTTGGAGGTCTGAGCACGGTGTACTCACTTGAAGGAACAAGGTTTCCAAGATGCATTTATTTTTTTTAAACTTGGGGGAGGTATGGATGTAGCTCTTCTTCTTCACTATTGAGCATTACTCATTAACATAACCTTAAATTATATCTCTAAAGAGGAGAGATAGGGCCAAAAAAAAAGATATTTGGTCTTTTTGCTGTGCAAATCTGTGCAAGCTCATAGAGGGCCTGAGTATGTGTGCAGGGCTTGTATATTCAGTACGTTCTCTGAAACTCATGTTCTAATAAAAATCTAGGTGGCAAACCCAAGTATATTTCACCTCTCCATGGCCACCCAGTTACAGAACTGTGCGCAGGTCAAGCATTCATATTGTGCCAATGAGCAGTGGGAAGTGATGCGCATGGGGTACCCTACCAAGTAGGAAGGAATTATTCTCGTGGTTTGAGAACATTTGCTTCTCTCACAGCTATTAGGAGTTGTCAAATGCACAAATCTGTTTGCCAGAAATACCAGTATATGCCATTTTTGTACGTTTTTCTGTTTAACCAATGTAGTGTCCTCTTACAGAGCAGAGAGTACCTTTTGTGCTTTTTCAGAAATATCCAAAAATATGTTGCAAACCAGTCAGATTCACAGCAGATTCCTACATAACTTTGGAAACTATTGATGGCAGTGAAATGTCCCTCTGAGGACAGGGGTATAAGACAGCAGAATATGGCCATCTGCTTTGCTCATTCTCCAGAAGTCTTTTTTTTAATAAGTCCCATCCTGTGAAAACTTCGACCTTTTTCTCAGAAGTCATTTTTTATAAACATTTTGTTTATGAGAACAGAAAGTATTAATCACACTTGAATGAAGAAAAATAGAGAAGGACATTATTTATGTGTGCTGTTCTGATAACTGTTAAAATGCTGATTTCATTTAGATGCAGAGATAATCAGCCATGGTAGCAAGTGGATAGCATTGGGGCTGGAAGTGGTGGCAGTCAGTGGAGCTGAGTGTATAAAAATAGTGAAGCTGGTAATTTGCCTCCGCGAGGATGGAGTTCATCTGCAGGATAAGCAAAGACAGTAAGGTTTTCTTGCCTTGTTCTCCATTATTCTCAGTGTAAAAGCTTCTGTTGGCTTAATAGCATGATTGGCTTCTGATAACAATATTTGGAGCTGCTTAAAAGTAACGGTCTAAATGTTTTTTTTTCCTATCTCTATAGAAAACTCTTTTTGAATGTAATTTCTAGTGCTTGTCCAGGCAGTCTAGTAAGTAAAGAGATGAGTGTTTAATACATTAACCTAATCATTAAGCTTTGTTTGGTTGGTTTTGTTTTGTTTCTTTTTTTTCTCTCTCTTTTCCCCCCTAGGAAGCAGTATTATATATTATTTGCAAAAACCTGTTATGGTCTGGGTGACAGAAGATTTCAAAGTTAAACTTGTTCAGGAAATTACACATTGAGGCTTGTGTAATGACTATAACTCTACCTTCCTATATTTTATGATTCAGAGCTGCATTGATGCCCTGATGACACTGACATAAATCTGAGGCACTTTCTTTTCAGTTGGTGGAATTATTCCAGATCTTCGAATAAAATTCAGAGAAAAATCTAGCCCCACAGTCGCAGGTGATTTTCCACCAACACTGGTGTTACACAATATGCTGCTTTGTGTGCTGCTGTAGGGTGCTCTTGCACTCCATGGTTATATTAATTAACAGGTTTGTAGGCATGTTTAGCAGAACAGCCAAAAACTACAAGGAAGAGTTATTTTTGTATTTACAGCCAGGATGTCAGAAGTGCTGCCATATGTGTGCCATTGTTTGTGAAAAGACAGTGTTTCCATCTCCGGGCCTTTCAGCCAGTATCTTCCAGTATCTTCCATAACCTATTAAAAAAAAAAAAAAATCACTTAAGGTATAGTTCCACAGCCAAGATGAATGCAGTCTGAAACTGGAAATGGTTATCCTGCCCTTCCTATCACCTGTCACTGGATAGTCCGCTCTCCTTCCTTTGTGTTACCATAGTCAGATCCAGGAATGGGTCAGCTGAGCACCAGCTCAGCCAAAACTAGTGGTTTTCATAAAATCATAGAATGGTTTGGGTTGGAAGGGACCTTTAAAGGTCATCTAGTCCAACCCCCCTGCAGTGAGCAGGGACATCTTCAACTAGATCAGGTTGCTCTGAGCCCCGTCCAACCTGACCTTGAACGTTTCCAGGGATGGGGCATCTACCACCTCTCTGGGCAACCTGTTCCAGAGTTTCACCACCCTCATCGTAAAAAATTTCTTCTTTATGTCTAGTCTAAATCTACCCTCCTTTAGTTTAAAACCTTCACGCCTTGTCCTATTGCTACAGGCCCTGCTAGAAGTTTGTACCCATCTTTCTTATAAGCCCCCTTAGCAGGGACTTAGAGGTGTTCCATCCCTCTGATCATTTTTGTGGCCCTCCTCTGGACCAGCTCCAACAGCTCCGTGTCTTTCCTGTACTGAGGACTCCAGAGCTGAATGTAATACTCCAGGTGGGGCCTCACCAGCGCAGAGTAGAGGGGCAGAATCACCTCCCTTGACCTGCTGGCCATGCTTCTTTTGATGCAGCCCAGGATACAGTTGGCTTTCTGGGCTGCGAGCTCACGTTGCCAGCTCATGTCCAGGTTTTCATCCGTCAGTATCCCCAAGTCCTTCTCCGCAGGGCTGCTCTCAATCCCCTCATCTCCCAGCCTGTATTGATACCGGGGGTTGCCTTGACCCAGGTGCAGAACCTTGCACTTGGCCTTGTTGAACATCATGAGGTTCACATGGGCCTACTTCTCGAGCTTGTCCAGGTCCTTCTGGATGGCATCCCATCCCTCAGGCGTGTCAACTGCACCACTCAGCTTGGTGTCATCTGCAAACTTGCTGAGGGTGCACTCAATCTCGCTGTCTATGTCATTGATGAAAATATTAAACAGTACTGGTTCCAATGCAGACCCCTGAGGGACACCACTCCTCACTGATCTCCATCTAGACATTGAGCTGTTGACCACTACCCTCTGGATGCGACCATCCAGCCAATTCCTTATCCAGTGAATAGTCTATCCATCAAATCCTTATCTCTCCTATTTAGAGAGAAGGATGTTGGGGAGGACTGGGTCAAAAACTCTTCCCTTGCCCACTGATGTAGTCACACCAACACAGAAGGGCACTAGGTTGTTCAGGCAAGACTTGCCCTTGGTGAAGCCATGCTGGCTGTCTGGAATCACCTCCCTGTCCTCCATGTTACTTAGCATAGCTTGTAGGAGGATCTGTTTCATGATCTTCCCAGGCACAGAGGTGAGACTGGCAGGTCAGTAGTTCACAGGGTCCTCCTTTTTTCCATTTTTAAAAAAGGGTGCCATATTTCTCTTTTTCCAGTCACCAGGGACTTCACCTGACTGCCATGACTTTTCAGATATCACGGAGAGTGGCTTGGCAACTACATCAGCCAATTCCCTCAGGATGCTGGGATGCATCTCATCAGGTCCCATAGACTTATGTATGTTCAGGTTCCTCAGGTGGTCTCGAACCTGATCTTCCCTTACAGTGGGAGGGACTTTGCTTCCCCAGTTTCTGTNGACAGGGGGAGGGACTTTCCTTCCCCAGTTTCTGTCTTGCGGTCCATCCACTCAAGAGGTGTGGGAAGAGAGACTGACAGTGAAGACTGAGGCAAAAAAGTTGTTGAGTACCTCAGCTGTCTCCTCATCTGTTGATACCAGTTCGCCAGTCATGTTCATTGGGGGGGGTACACTTCCTTTTCTGGCTGACATACCCTTCTTATTACGCTTTGCGTCCCTTGTGAGTGCAGCTCCAGCTGTGCCTTGGCCTTCCTGATGCCATCCCTACACAACAGGGCAGCATCCCTATACTCTTCCCAGGATACCTGTCCTTGCTTCCACTGCCTGTGCATTTTCTTCTTGCCCTTTAGTTTGAGCAGCAGGTCTCAACTCAGTCATGCTGGTTTCTTGCCATCCTTTCCTGATTTCTTACACCTGGGAATCGAGAGCTCTTGCGCTCTATGGAGAGCATCCTTAAAGATCCGCCAGCTCTGTTCTGCTCCCTTGTCCCTGAGGGCAGTTTCCCAGGGGGTCCTATTGACTAACTCCTTGAACAGCTGGAGTTTTTGCCAGGACACTTTCCTCAGCAGTTACACACAACCTAATACTGGCACAAGACAGGTGGTGGAAACATGGAGCTGGGGGAAATGTGATGGTGCGACTGTCACTTTTGTGGCAGCCTGCACTTCTGATGGCACAAACACAGCCAAAAGTGCAGTCCTTCACTGTGTGCTGGAAGAGTTAGTGTCCCTACCTTCACGTGGGAGTTTGGGCTTGCAGCAGTTGCTAGTGCTAGTCCTGCCGGGTGTTTAGGGGATCACACAGAAGTCAGGATACCAAATCAAGAAGTCTCCATTTTCACATGAGTTTCTCCAAGCACCCTGTCTGTTTCAGGATGAGCTAATTAAAAGTAGGGATAAATCTGTAGGCAGATGGTGCTCAGGTGAACACTTAAGAGTTTTTCTTTTATGCTTTTTGATTTGCCAGGGTGACAGCAAGGCATAAGTATCAGTCCCCCAGCTCTGTCACTACTGCGTGTGAGGCCCAAGTAGCTGCTGTACTACAAACAGTACATCTTTTCACAAAATAATTAGCAGTTTTGCTGCATCTTTGTCTATACCACGAAAAATGTTTACTCATCAGGCAATTCTTTGCCAGAAATGCCACAGACATAGTAGAAATACCACAAACAGCCTGTCTGGCACTAGCCCCGTCCAGCTCTCACAGTGGAAAAATGAGCAGTAGGAGGCTTAGCAAAACATGGCAAAGTATTGGCATTTTGACAAGGGCACACTCAGAAAAAACATGGCTGAGTTAAACAGGCTGATTAAATTAGACTTCTTCTGCAGACAAATTTTTCAAGCTTATATTTTAAAATAAAACTATACCTTTCTTAATTCACTTGATTTTTTTCCAAATTATTGTTTTGTCTGCTTAGCTAATTTTTTATGTTTATGGTAAAAATTAGAATTTGCGCTTTTCCAGTCCATTTTCTCCATATGTCCATTTACAATCTTCATGAAAGCAGTGATGGCACCCATAAATCAATAGACTGTGAAATATAAATTATTTGCAGAGGACAGTTTGAGCTCAAAAGTAGTGGAGAACTAATTTCATTAAAGTCACTGTGTTCTTGTTATCACTCTCCTTTATAGCTACCCAATTCTATTTTTATACTGCTGCTCATTGCCATTAAAGTACAGCCCTTCAGATCCTTCTGAAGTGTCCTGTATTATAGCACTTACAAGAAGCAAGACAACAATAAAAACACATTGTTTCAAAGATATCTTTGGCTTTTTATCCTTCTAGACTTCCCAGTGTGTTCTGTGTGCTGTCTGGATGGTTTAAGCTTTAGGCAGGAAAAACTAAGTTTTAATCTTGTTCAGAGTCATAGATGCTGCTCATGATCCAGAAGGATAACTGATCATTCCTTGATTGATCTATCGTTAACAGATTCTGACCCAAAAATCTACCAGTGAAGCTTCTGTATGAAAAGCTTTTCTTTCTGCTTTCCTCATGCCTTGACATGGGGACATTCAGAGGGAGAGCTGGCAACCCCCTGCCACTCTGATAAGAACAGGCAAGCGCAACCCAAATAGCTCCTTCTGGAGAAGCTGGCACCTAGCTTTCCCATCCCTTCTCTGACGTGCTTTTGTCTGTCCTCCCACAAAATTGCACACCATGCTCTCTACTAGATAGACTTGACTATCAGCCTCTCTTAATGCAAAATTCACTGCTAAATATTTAACACGTGCCTTGTAGAAAGCTGTGCCCAACAGTTACATGAGCCAGTAGATGCAGAACTAACACCCAATATGTGTGTACATACAGATAACTGAGTCAGAGGTCGTTTACCAATGTATGTGTGTGTGTGTTCAGTGGCTCTCTTTAGGCATGTAATGTAGGCATACAGCTATTCTAAAACTGTTCAAAATTCAGGTACTTTTGTGTTTACAAGTACAATTCACAATATGAATTTAGTTTTCCTACAAGGTTGTTGCTTATTGTTGCTTTAAATTCTGTTACTCATGACAAAGTGGTAGCGTGACTTACTGTTTGTTCGAGTATTATCCAAAGTTAGATAAATAGCCATTAAGCCAACTTTAAAGTAGGTATAATTTTATTTCTTTTTGCCCCCGCGTTTTTTTGCTTTAGTAAAAGAGTCCCCATTTGGGCAAGGCTTGTCACTGCTGCCAACTAGCCAGCGTATTTTTTTTCTTCTTAAAANCTCCAGTCAAGTTTTTCCACTTCAACAAGATATGGTGATAATATCCAACAGGATTTCTTTTACATTGTACAGATGATGAGAATTTCTCACAAATGGATCTGGTCACTAACTGAACAAGAAACCAGTGGTAGCTAAATAAGTGCCATCTTTTCCATCTCCTCCATTTCCTGCAAGAAATTAGGGGGAATGAGAACTCAAGGACTTAACACTGCTGAAAAATAGGATTCTCAGCTTTGATGTTCGAAGTAAAGCAAAGTCATAAGGTGCACTGCAGTGCCAGAGTTTCTGAGTAAATAATTTCTGGCATGCCTGTTTTTAAGGACTATGTTTATCACATCAGCTGCTTTGCTTGCACTGAACCCAAGCACCTACTGCTGAGAACAGAAGGGCAGAAGGACTTTCCTACTGACAATTTTCTGTGTGTCATCAGCTCACCAGAGGTTTGGAGTGGTTCTTTTTGGTGCTCTGGATTAACCACTCTGCTGTCTCGTGCTTTGACACAATTATCTCTCTTTTGTGGGTATGTAAGTACAGGTGTCTGTTGCTGGTGAGGAGTACACCACCTAAGTCCTGTTTTAAAGTTTAGCTAATGAGTGTAATTTATAGCCTGTTGGATAAAAAGGGCTTCTCCAAAATAATCCACATTTCACAGTTTGTAATAAACAACACCACATTTGTACTTCAAAGAGATTATTCATACAAGATAAAAAGAGTTATACTTAACAGTCCAGAATAAAGCAAGAACAGGAAACTTTTGAAGAAGCTTATCCCTCCGAATGTCTTCAATTTTGCAAAACATTAAAAGAGCAGAAACTAACTGCAAAATAGCATCCGATACTTTTGCACATCTTTCTTTTTTTCTTTTTTTTTACAATGAACTCCTATGAGATTGCTATAACACAAAAGACATGACATACAAAAAATCTTTTCTGTAATTATTTAATTGATTTTGAGCTTCTGATGAGTTAGTGTGAATCTTGCCTAGTCAATAGGTTGTTGCTCTGTGCTAGCTCAGTATGTGTGGGGAGTAGCTGGCTTGGTTACAGCAACAAGGAGAAAAAACAGAGTAGAAAAAGACAATCGTGGTTACAAACCCACAAAAAATGACACGGGCATTCCAGGTCAGATGTGATATAAAAAAGGAATGTGAAACTATTTGCTTTATAATGGATACATAAGTGTCTCTTCTACTCTACTCTACTCACATGTGAGCTTCCTACACATGGACTTAACCGTGTTTAAATTCTGAGCTGAATCAGAGCCAAGATTGCTCCTTAGTAACCACAACATGATACCTTTCTCTGCCTGTTCTAGTAACTTATAGCGGGTGTGAATCAGAGTTGCAGTTCATGCCTGGTCAAGGAAAAACCCTGGAGAATACGCTGTAGGTAGAATCAGAAAGTAGCAAAACCGTTAAGAGTTTAATCAAACAGGCTTTTCTATCTATAATTTGTGTGGGTCCATTTAGACTAGTTCTTATACTAATGAGCAAAAGGGGTCCTTGCTGATTGTGCTGTGTGTGGAAGGCACATTAACAGCAAATGGAGACTGGAAAAAGCTTTTTCACCAGCATTGCGAAAAGTACGATGGGAACTCCTCCACCATGGTTCCTGTAATGCTTTTGGAAATGCTTTTGTCCTATCTGCATTAGCATCTCAACTGTTCGTATTACTATGGATAGAACTAGTGCTGTTCATCCTCTTTGACAAAATATCATCTTCCCAGTTTAGATATATCCTGTGCTTCTCTGAATAACATAGATCAGCTGCCCTTATGAGACTGAAACAAGGAGGCAATCTACTAATTGAGTGTTGTCAATCTTCACAAATAAAAAACTGCTTAAAAAAACCCAAAAGCAGCAAAACTTGAGATATCCTAGAACTCAAAACAACTTGAAATTTTGGATAACTGTTCAAAAAATATCTATAATTTCCTTTCTGTAACATTTAATGGCTTAATCCAGTAGTCTAACTGGCATCAGAAGGCAATTGTGAAGACATTATTAAGAACAAGTTTCAGGAAAGTTATTCTATGTAACTAAAAAGATGTACTTTCATAATTTGAACAGTACTTATCGAGTTACTCTATTAGTTTTATTGAGTGTTGGGTTGGGTTATTATTCTTTCTAAACCCACACGAACCAGAAAACTGAGAAACAGCAAGTCCAATTTTTCCAGCTGCCGAAAGAAAAAAATCTAGTGCCACATGAACTTGGCAGTTTTGTAAAAAAAAGAGGAAAGATGTATTTATTGTCCTATTTAAATAGATCTGTTAGTGTATAAAATTAATTATGTAAAATACCTACTATATGCAACAAAATTGTAGTTCATAGTAGAGAACTAACATGTCTCCTGATAAATTGTCTGCAAAATTTTATACTAGAGATAGTGTTACTGTTTGCTTAGTCACTCTGCATGACCTCAGTGCCAAAAGCAGCACATTTAAAGTCCATTTAATAGGGTAAGATACACTAAAACCAACCACAGAAGGACTTCTATTTTATTGTTACAGAAGACAAAAACATGCAGAAGGTGAAAGTACCTCCTTGGAATACGATACCTTTAAGCAAGTCAGTCATCCAAATGCATGTTCTGTGTATCTACCTGGATCTAACCCTACTGACGGGTGCATTTTGCAGTGTAATTTCCTGATCATGTTCCTGCTTGCAGTCAGTTGATAAAATACCTTTGTCATCAGTGACAAGGGATTACATTTGCAGACAGCAGTATTATCTGTGTCCTGCAAACATCACTATACAAATTCAGGAGTAATCAACTAGGATTATTATCAGGCCATCCTTAGCTTCAAAATAACTACC
>VYZW01033885.1:16786-33668 GCA_013401315.1 Balaeniceps rex
TGCATCATGATAATTGAGACTCATTTAAGTGGAAGACATCCTGAAACCTAACAAACGAAATACCCAAATGATAAATATGCCCACTGGATAGCAGTTACCAGTCTGTCATTTTTTTCTGTCAGTATACAGAGACAGGTGCAACTAAAGGAGTAGAGGAAATTTTTTTTAGTAACTTTGGAGAAGACAATTTCTAAGAGAAGATTCAAGGCATGGCTCTAACTAAAAATGCCAAGAAAAAGGAGTTTTGCAAATGACTTAACTGTTACAAATCTGGCTTCAGCTTTCCTGTCCTGGTCAATTAGCTGTCTGAATATGGATTAGTTGTGCAGCACAGGATCTTAGACCATTCTTACTTGAACAACAAAAAGACTGTGAACTGGCTCCATGAGCCTCTCTGCGTATACATGGGATTCCCCTTCGGTGTGACTTGCTTTTCTGTCTGTGAGAGTAGGGAGCAGAAAGGTATGTCCCAGTGATTCTTGTGTCTGCTCCCACAGAGCCTTCTAATCATGAACCACGGATCAGAAGGGTTGTTTGTGTATTGCCTTCCTGCCCAACATTGTGTATTTATTCACAGGATTGTTACACAGATATTAAGTCCCTTAACCATAATAATATGGTTAAGGCTGAGCAGTGCTTTTTTTTGGGCTGCAGTGTTTGAAGACATGAATACGTGGCAGGCTACATGTGGAAGGTTGTTTTCTCTAAGTCAGTAAATGGGGACAAGTGAATTGGGCATGGTGTCCGTTGCTGGCATCTCCTTGCTGTCAGCTACTTGGTCAGGTCTTCCAAGCTGCTGGATAACTCCGGGCAGGGTATCCCTGCCCATCAGGAGGTAATACATTTTCTCTCACCAATTCTCTGCTGAGACACTTGTATCCACATCTTAAACCCTCACTATGTTCAAAATAGTTGTCAAAGGGCTAAAACAATGTTATCACGTCATCGTTAGGCTTGCCAACTGGCAGTAGGAGGAGGTGAGGAGGGGGAATGGCAAGCCCCACTCAGCTGCAGGTTGGAGAACTGGAAGTGAGAGTAGGACACAGGCACTGAATGAGGATTCAAATCTTTAAAGCAGTCCTGGTTTTAATGAAGGTGATTATTGCATTTATTAATTTTTCTGGTGTTCTTGTAGAATATTATCATTTATACTATTTACTTATGTCACTTCACCCACTTTCCCATCAGCTTATGCAGAAGACAGACTGCAGACCCCTTGCTTCCATTAAATTCTGGTACAAAGGTGGTTTGGTTTTTTTATGCCTTATGTTTTACCAACTCCATATTTGACTTACACAAGCATAGAAACACCATTTTCTTAGAAGAACATGATTCTTTATTGGGGAACTCATTCTTCTTGTAACCCATTCAGATTTGATCAGGATCTCCCAATAGGTAGGTTTGTCCTGTTATAAAGAGATTTCTTCAGCTACTCATGCATGCTGTAAGATGTCGTATTTTTTCCATTCTTTTCCTGCTTTATTTAAAGGTGAACTGAGGAGCAGAAATTAAAATAGTTAGGTATAGATTTATGTGCTGAATGTATCTGACATGCATGTTAGAGCAGTAGGGAGGGGAGGGGACCAGACATCCATCAGAGATAAAGATTGATTACCCTTTTAAGACTCTGTGTTGGTTTTTTTCCCTTATTCTGGGAAATCATGTTGGTACTCCCTGAAGAATATTGAGGAATGCATTCTTCTGTGAAATCACAAATACTAACAAACCAGACAGATTTCTGGTGCTTATAAAATGGCTTGTTAGCGTTAACTCCAGCAAACGAGGAAGTACTTTAAGGACTTGACAAAGAATAGCAAATATTTCTCTTTAAGTTACTTAGAAGTTAGTTCTGCGTTAAATTCTCCTCAGTAGTTGGTCTGCAGGCATATTCAACACACAGATAGGGTCCAGATTTTATTTTCTGTCTTGTATTTTGACTTTGAAAAACAGCATTTATTTCTGCCTTCATTTTTTGAGTTAATTGTGTAATCCAAAATTGAGAGCAGGAACAAGTCTGAATGCAGCGATACAGAATAATGCTCTGGAATTTCTTGTAATTCGTTTTCAAGAAGCAGCACATCTGGTATCAAAAGAGGTGGTATGGAGAGTTTCTGTTAACGATGTTTTGGGTGTTTAGTCAGCTCAGAAAGACCTTGAAAGTTTTAAATATCTTTAAAAATGTTTTTGTGTGCCTGTCTGTGTTGCTGGGTCTGATTCCCTAACTTGTCTGTCTAGCCTGCATATTTCATTTAATATCCAGCCGGGGCTGGGTATCATAGTACCTTGAGCCAAAGAGTCAGCGTTTCCAGTCTTCCTGCCTTCTCAGAAGAGTCAGTCAACAGCTAGTTGTCATTTCCCATGTTTGGGAAGTACCTTTATGTGCTTTTAATTGGTAATTATTAGTCAAGAACGTACCTCTACACCCTTCCCAAATTAAAATGAACAGTAACGTTTCTAACGTTTCAGAGAAGCACAAAACCGGGAGGACTCAGGAAACACTGAAGAAGACTCAGCTTTGAGTTTGTGTTAAAGGCAGTGCTCACCTAATGGCTGTGCACCACCACAATAACTAAGGAGCCAGATGTCTGATGAGGTTTGAGGGGGACTTCTCCACTGAATTAAGTGGAGTGGGACTGTGTGCTAAGTTCCCTGCTGCCCATGAGAATCAGTGAGAGATTTTCCAGCAGGCTCTGTGAAGAGCGGGTGATTAGTTTTTAAGGGTAAGTATCTCAGAGGGAGCGTTTGGCAAATAGGAACGGTTTGCTCTGTAAAAGGTTCAGCAGCAGGCTCAGCAGCACACAGCATGCCTCGTGCTGCCGCCTGGCCGAGGTTGGACGCTGTGGGTATGACCCTTCCTCTCATTCTCACCAGCATTTTAAGTGAAGCTAAATTTTCTTTGTCAGCTTCATAATTATATCAGTCTCTTTGAGAAACCATTTCCTGTTTGTTTTTCTTACATATTGTAAATTCCTCTAAGAAAAAAACAACTAGAAGTAGGTCACTCTCACAAAGCATGTACCAAATCACTGTTATAAGGATCATGTTGTTTGGTTTTTTTTTTTTAAAAGCACATATAGTTCATTGTCATTGGCTGAAATCAGTAAAAGCTTAGACACATATATGCAGGAATGCAATGTGACAATATGTCTGTACTTCTGTGTCCTTCATTTACCGATAACAATATAGGTCAATTCAGAAAAAGTTTCTGTGCATCAGAGATGATGATGTTTTGTAAGTTTTAACATTTTTCTGACTTTATAACTTTGGCGAGCATTTCCAAAACCAAAGCCAAGCAGGTGTTGGAACAGAAGGCCTGTTAAGTAGAAGCAGGGAGAAAATTGCAGAGCCATTTGCAGCAACATTCTCCTTACAAGGTGGGGGAAATAGGATTTAGGGGGAAGACAGTGGATGTAAGGGACCATGGATATAACTGTGTAACCAAACAAAAATCCAGAAATGAAGGGAGGGATAGGCTTGGGGAGAATTTGTATTACTATAAAAAATAAATTCTGTCTCAACACAAAAGTTAGGAATGGCATGGTAGGTTCACGCTTCATGACTCTTGAGCAGTGAAACACCCACAGCTGCACATAGCTGAAACATTTCAGAAACTCACATGGCAAACTGGTTAAAGTCCTCTAGTTTACATCTTAAGCATAGATTATCCAGGCTCTTACTCTTTCCTTTGCCTAGACACATTTATCCATGTCTAAACTCCTGCCTTGGATGGTATTTTTTTCTTTATGGTACGAATGGAGATGCATTTTGCATGTTAAATGTGTTGTTTATCATGTTTTATTATTCTGTTGGGAAGCAGTTTGTCTCCCACTGTTCCTGAAGGAGGAAGGCAAAGTTTACAATGATTCTGATACTGTCCCCATTACCCTCTTTACTGCTTTTCTAACAGGGTAAGATGCTACTGTCTGACTGCAAACAGCTGTTAGGCAGCAGCTGCAGAAAGAAGTGGTGGTGTTTTACCTTGCAGATATATCAGCTGTGGTTACTGGTAGTATAGTATGGACACGCAGACACTGAGTACGTTTAAATTTAGGGGTCTGCAAAGATTAACGCTGCCTCAAGAAGTTTTAGCACCTAATTAATCTTCAGATAGGGAAATAAAAGAATAATTTAAAATCCAGGAAGAAAACACAGACTTTGGAAACTAGTACTCCCTTTCTGAGCGTGTTTTAGCTCCTTTCTACATGCGGCAGTTTTTGCTGAGGAAGGTGCTGAGCAGTCTCTTCAACGCGTGTGCCTCCTTGGCCTGTACCAAAAAGCCTGTGACCACAAGGCTGTCACCGCCCTGCAGAGGCAGCTCGGAGTGCAGACCGCTGGCAAGCTGGTGGGGCAGCACCTGGCATCCTCGGCTGGGAAAACCAGCTCTGGAAATGGCGTCAGGCCTGTCAGTAAAGCTTCTGCATGGTGTCAAACCACATCAGGGCTTGTAGCCCCTGCCCTGCCCTGCCCTCCCTGGGAAGAGCTTCCTGAGGGCTTCAGATCAAACTGAGTGCTGCTGGATCTTACCAGCTTCTAGATGCCTGCTTTGGTCGGAGCTAGTTATCATGGTGTTGATGTAGTAGCAAATTATATGCTGCTCTTCAGTATTTCCTAGCATAGTTGCTTTTTCTGATCTCTCAAAGAAAGAAGAGGGAGAGGCATTTTGTATCTGCTCATGTATAAAACAGGAGGAAGCTGTCCAACAGTGTGCTGAATTATATTGGGTTCTGCATTTGATGTTTGTTGCTCTGAAGGAATAAGCCTAATTGCAGCTGTTTAAAAGAAAAACAAAACAAAACGACCCAAAAAACCCCCACAAAACATGTAAGGAGAAAAAGGGACAGATTTTTGCGTGAACATTCACCTTTGTCACCTTTAACAAATTAAAGAAGCAATTACTAGTTCAGATTACTGTATGGATCACTGTGGAGATCACACATTACTGTAGAAATTACTGTACTAATTACCATTGTCTTTATAACAGCTACAAATGACAATATTCCATTCTATTACATGCATGATAGCAAAATAACAAGTGATGCAAGATAGTTTATAAATCTACAAGAAATTAAAACTAATTAAAGGTCTGGAAGGGGAAAAAAGTCCTACAATTCTGCCTAGGATTCTAGGTGGAGAAATTATCTGTTAAGTACAGAGTATGATACAGTTACAAGACTGTCAGGAAGACCTTTACATTAGATATTAATCATCTTATAAATTATAACAAGTTATTCAAGCAAGATAAGAAGATTTTCAGAAACTTCTGATAACTTGGTAAATCTAAATAGATTTTCCAAGGGAAATGCTGTATGGTCTGGAGACACTATGAAGGAGGAGCTAAAGGGACAACCTGCACAACTGTGGTGACCCTTAGATGTGGCAGCCTTTCAGCCTTGACAGCAAACTGCACACAGTAATGCCATGTATGTGGATGGCTGTTGGACAGACCATCTGATACATCTTTCCAGAAAATCTGCTGACAAATATGAAGAGTTTTATAGAATGGGGCAGCCAGTTACCACAGAGTTTGTATCAGAGTGCCTGTAAATCAGATCAATTAAAATCCTATATGGATCCCAAACCCCAGTTCCTAGTGGAGTCTGTGAATGCTCCAAGACCCCATCCTAGAGACAAATGCCACAGCTTTGGTCAAGTCTTAAAGATTTGTGTCCATGCACCCTTTGTGCCCATGTGTAGGCAGAAATAACGAGGCAAAGAATGTATCTCCGTGTTTCCTGTTGGCTGCGGGTTCAATGACAACGATTGGAATCCTTTTTCTTACATTAAGTTAAAAGGTTTCCTGCCTTTGCAGGTAATTTATTTCTTTTTTGTGGGATGCAGTACCATTTACCTGACACGGCTAGGGAATTAGTAGGGTATTAAAGCTATCAAAAATGACAAAATGTTGCATGCTAATTGTCAGTTATGTTCATTGTCCTTGAAAGTGATGGTGAGGAGCAGAACCATGATGGCATGTAAGACCACATGAATTTGTAGAGATGCAGAAATGTTAACTGGGAAGATGTGTGTGCACACTTTACAACAAATGCCATTTGCTTTTTAATCTCCCCTTCTTGTTTTACAGAAAGAGATGACAACCAGGATGTGTCACTAAAAAGTTACCCACTGAAGAAAAGCCAAATCCAATTTCCTTCTTACCACAGAGTTCAAGAATGTGACAGCCCTCGTGGACTGAGCCTGCTTGTTAATCCATGAAAGCAGGAAAGTTGGGAACCACAGTTACTTTCACGAATGCTTCCCACCACTGTCAGTGTTCTTAACCCTGAATATGCTGCTAGGAACCTCATCTGAGCAACATGGATTATTGAGAAAAAGAAAAATCAACTTCATATTAATTCTAGCTCCTTCATTAGGGATAAGAACCTCTTCAGCCATGAACGATGACAGACTGTGCTCCTGCTGCTAAAGCTTTACTGAAATTCAAATCCCTGGGCTGACCTCCAGATTAGTTGTTTTGAAACGAAACTGTATTGTTAGCTGCAATGTTGTTTTCTTTTTCTTTTGTTTCTTGGTATGTGCTTTGTTTCCTAAGTGCAGCAGAATATTAAGACGGTCTGGAATCACAGAAGACTTTTAGCCTTTAATGCTCCCCCCCTCACCAGGCCACCCAAGGCTTGGCCACCATTCCCAAATGCCAGCAAGCCTTGTGTTTCCAGGAACACAGACGTGTCCTTCAGCTGATCAGGCAGTTTGTGCTTCATTATGACTCATAATTGGGTGACAGTGGGATAGTTTCTGATCTCAGTTACATGAGCAGGAATCCAGATATAGCTCTGCAGTGTTGAAGTCTTTTCTTTGAATTCATACTGTGACTGAGAGCAAATCTGCTCAGTATTTCTACATTACATAAAAAAGCAGCTAATAGTCAGCATTTTCCTGAAGTACCCTATGAAGTACACCAATCTGTCATGTCATTTGATATCCTCCTGTCCTCTTAGAAAAAGCATCCCTCTCATTCACCTTAAAATTTTATCTTTTCAGGGAAAAAAATTTAATTTTAGTAACTGGGAGGAAGATACAGTAAAGATGAGTAGTATAAAGTTTAGAGCAGGAGGGACTAAGTGAAGGCCTCTGTTGCATCTAAACAGTGTCCAGCAGTGTGGCTTGCTTTCCACACTGGACTAACACAAAATCTTTTTCCAGTACTCAGTCCAACTTAACTAACACATGTATGGACAGCCTGGAAGGATCCATTGCAGTAAATCAAGTTGTCTATGCTAAATATGCCCCGATAAGAGGCTTTGTTCTACAAAAAAGATAAAGCAATACTGAACAGACAGATCACAAGAGAGATACAGCTGAATAAATGGGAATCAAGTGGAACACACTTATATATTCTGTGCCTTCTAATGAATTTTGCACATTTGTGCTATTGGGAAAGATTACTCCTTCCTGAGTAAGTGCTGAACCCTGTAGCTGCCTTCCCCTCAAGTGAGTGGGTTAGGTATGTTTACATCTTCTGAGACAGTATCAGAAGCAAATCTCATCGAGTATCCAGTGATTGGAACATTTAAAATAGAGGGGTAGCAGACACTAAAGAGTAAGAGCAAACCTTTTCTAGCTCATATTGTGGTACATTCTGATTTGCTTGCCTGCTTGCTTAAAATAGGGCTTGTAAATGTTCGTGATCAGGTCCTTGCTGGGACAAAGGGCTTTTGTCTGTGAACATTCAGTGTAACTAGGGTGGAGACTTTTCTGCATCTTTAGAATTATGCAAGCAGCATTATCCTTTGCTTTCAAGGGGATGGACTGAAGTGTTCCAGCCTTCTTCGGTGGTCTTCGCAATCAGGTTAATTCTTTGGGGATTGGAATGCGCACACAGATCATTTCTGGCCTGCTGGCACTTTTGCAGGATATTACTAGCTTGTGGAATTCATTGCCACAGCTGAGCTTAGTTGCCTCCTTTTTAAAGAAGATGAGAAATGTTACATGTTTGGAAGAAGGTATGTGGTATGTGGATGACAACTGCGTGGAATTACAACATCGATTGCATATGAAAAGGTTTCTTGTACTCCTCCAAAGTGCCTGGGCTGTTGCACTGTTGCAGATGGAGCTGTAGCTGATACAGTGCTCTTGAATTTCACTGTGGTCAGTTGCCATCTGGTGTTCTTATGGCTGGGCAGTACTGCAGTGCTACATTTTAAAGATTAATGTGAAGATGCAAATGTGTGGAATTTTGTGCATAAAGATCAAAGTCACTACACAAATTGAAAAACATGGGGTTTTTGCATAAAATAATTTATTCTTCATTTTATTGCGCTACTTAGCATATGCTGGTTTGAGTCTATTCACTGTAGCTCAGTCTGAAGATAAAGCAGAATTTGTTCCCAGTACTTTGAATTATTTTTGAGTAACTTTTTTGTTAATGCATTAGTTTTTTGAATGCAAAACTTAATCTGTTGTAGTATTTTCCTTTTTCTAAAACTGTTTTTCATAAACTCTTGTGTTTCCTTTTCTACTACAGCACTCTGTATGAGGCAAAGGAGGGAAATGCGGAGTTAAACCCTAGAGGATTTGTGTTTAACTTGGCCAAAATTCATGTAATGGGAAAAGCCCATTACAACCCAGGAGCTGAACCAGCCACAAAGAAGTGCAAAACGTGCTTGTTTTGGTTGCTTATTCTGCTGGGGAGAATGTGGAGTTTGCTAGGTGATGAAATAAACTTCCTCCAAATGGCAGGGTTTGGCATTCGGCTGAATATCTCCCAACAGGTACTCTTGCTTCCACTGCAGAGGTATTCAGCCACGGCCTGGCCATCTCATGCCATGGGCGGCCATTTCTCCTTTTCCTGTGCCTGGTATTTGATATCCCAGTAAGAATAATGTCTGGAACGCGGCATCACTACATAAAAGTATCATATTACCCCTTCCCATAGAGGAGAGAGGGGCAGCGTCCTGTTGGATCTTGTGCTCAAGGATTCCAGCTTCATCAGGAATTTGCTCGGGGCCACATCTGGACAGAATCGTCTTTTGGTTGTTAATTGCAGGTCCTGATTTATGTGATTCCTCAGGGTATGTAATGAGAACTGGGTTTAAACGTGATTGTATGCAGAGGCACCCATTTCACCTACTGAGAAAAACTTTCTACCTGATCTTAATTATGTATGTTCCTAATCATTCCAGCATTTCATTTGGTTCTGGGATTTGGCAGGGGGAGAAGGGGTTGTTGTTTCTGTTTGTTGCGGGATTTTTTATCACCTTTCTGGTCTTTCAATCAGGTCTTGTTTTTCTTGCCTAAAAAACAATTTCTTTTTAGTCTGGTACTTAAGAGATGCTGTTAGTGCTAAGCTTCAAGGCACTATAAGAGGGATCACTTCAGCTGACTGAGACCACAGTCATCTTTACTTCAGAGTGTGAAAGGTTCCTGTGATACCAAAATTGCCTTCAGTGATTAAAGACTTAATAGCTTTCATTGATTGTCTCTGTAGTAAGGGATTTTGTAATGAACTTCTGCTTTGTATGAACATAGACTAGTGTCGCTGTAGTGACAAATGTAATGGGAAACAAATCTTAACATAACCTCCCTTATGTTTTATGAAGGCAGGAGTCTCAGGGTCTATCAAAGTGGGGGTGATGTTACTGATACACAGCAGTGAAATTGATGATTTCCATCAGATTTGAGAGAAGTCGGGTACTCACGAAAACTTGAGTTTTCTTCAAGAACTCAAGCTCTAAGCAGCAAAATTTAGACCAGACAAGGTACTTAATTCTCCCAACCAAAGGATTCATTAAGAACAAGAGAGGAGGAAAACAGTTAATGTGTAACTCTATGGAGACCTGCAGACAACCACTCAAGACATGCAGAAACCTAAGGGGTAAACATTGTCCCAGTGATCGTGTGCAAGAAAATTCCTGGGGCTCTGTGGAAAGGGCACAGAGAATGGTACCCTTTGTAGTTGGGGAGCCACTATTACCGAATCTCTATTAACATTAGACTAAAAAGGTGTTTTAGCACCTTTGCACTTCAGGTTGAATAAATTACACATTCTGGAGCCCTCTCACAAAAAGCCATTCCTTCCTTACGCTTTTTAACTTTTCTGCACGTTCTTCAGGTTTCTCACATTTTCCAGGAGTGGGGTCTCAGAGCTAGCCTTCTGCCTTTTAATCTTCTCTTTTCTTCCCCAAGGACGATGTTGTTACAAAAAGTAGGTTTCTCACCTCTCTCTGTGCCTCCAGAAAGGATTCCTCTCACCTACTCCCTCTGAAGAGAGACCACCAAGGGTTGGTTTTCCATTATCCCTTCAGAAGAGCAGAAGCAGAGAGCAGGAGGTACCTGCAAGCACTGCAAAACAAGATGCACTATGTATAAAACGGGAATATGCTTGCTGTTACATAACATGCTTTAAGTGCTTTAGAAAGGGGATAACACTGGGGGACCCAGTATAGACAAGTGGTCAGTGTTCAGACATTTTTTCCCATATATTGGAAGAAATTAAAGATATTTTTAATAATAATGCAGACTATTCCAAGGGCAAAGCAAGCCCAATAGTAATAAGAACCTCGTAGTGGTATACATTTAAATCTAAAATGATCAAACTTGATTTTTCATGAATTTCATGCTAAATAGAAAGGCAATGTTTTTCGAGGTTTAGTCAAATAAGTTGGAGCTATTAAAGGAGTTGTTTTTTTTCTGTTTTAATAAGTTTTCCTGTTTTAAAGACAGATATAATATAATAAAGAGTTATAATAATATTCTCCCAGGGAAAAAAATAAATTACTTGTCCAGTCTAGTACATGTGTGTGCGTGTATGTGCATGCACACATATATAAATATATATATATATGTTTGGGTGGGAATATGGATGTGGAAGTATCAGAGTGTGTATATGTACACTCCCTGCTCTTCCCCACAGAATACATTTTTTTATTTTGGTAATTTTTAAGGGGATGCATCTTTCTAGAAAATAAGTGGTTGATTCCTTTTCCTCCTTCATGCATCAGCACTGTTTGGTATGTTAGTTTTTTTTAATGATGTCAATGTGTCTTAGGCTCTTTTAGTTCTGTTTGTTATTAAATGGTGGTTCAACTGTATGGGAAGAGAGACCAACACTAACTGTTGTAGTCATTAAAAGAAAAGGAAAGATTACTTTTCAAATCAGTCCTAGTGGATGAAACGAAATCCAAATATGAATAAAAGAAACATAACCTTGCAGAAGTGTTGTGAAGTTGTTTGGGATCTAACTCTTCAGCAAGAAAAATGCATGGGGTTTTCATACTGCGGGGTAGAATTTCCTGGCAGGCTTGCAGGACTTAGAGGAGAGTGAGACCCATCACTGCCAATGCACCAACTTCCTCAGCCCTCCTGGCACTGGTGCGACACGAAGAAAAATTGACTAAACGTCATGCTAATGAAAACTGGCCGGCCTCTCATCAACATCAGTGGGATCGGACTAGCCATGCAAGTAGACTTTCTTTAGCTAAGCTGGCCTGCTATTTCTTGCCTGCCAGTTCTTCAAGCTTGGGTAACTCATGGGTTTCGTCATGTTCTTCAGCTCGTTCCTGATGGGGCACTCCAAGGCAGGAGGAACATTTAAGCAGTACCAAGCCAGTTCAAGGCAAAGTTTCATCTAAACGCAGAACTAAAGGCCTTGGTTAGAATTTGGCTGCCACAGGAGGAAATGGAGGTCTAATAGGGTGACAGAAACTATCTCTAGCATACGGACTCATTGGACTGTTCTCTTTGTCCTTTGGCCTGATTCCTGAAACATATAACCATATATATATGTGCACTATTATATGTAAAGCTACTGCATACTGAATACATGCTAGTTGCGGAGCTTGAGGGGACCAGGAGCGTAGGGATTAAGAATGGCTGCCAGCTGTGTAAAGACAGCACCCAGGAGAAGAAGAGCTGATGCTGGACTTTGGGTTTGTCTCTCTGATGGTGGGGAGGAGCTGAAGATTAGGGGTGCTGGAACTAATGGAGTAACTGGAAAACAGCTGCTGAGGGAAGCTAAGGAATTTGGCAGAGCTAAAAGCCCAGTGACAAGGGTAGCAGGAAGGTTTTCAGGGTAGTATGTGCATATCGATACATGAGAGGGCTGTGCCACCATTCAGAGGGCCCTCAATAGGTTGGAGAAGGCAGCCAACAGGAACCTCATGAAGTTTAATAAAGGAAATTGAAAGTGCTGTACTTGGGGAGGAACAGCTCCAGGCATCAGTATATGCAGGGGGCCACCCAGCTGGCAAGCAGCTTGGCAGGGAAGGACCTGGGGGTCCTGGTGGACACCAAGCTGACCATGACCCAGCAATCTGCCCTCATGGCAAACAAGGCCAACAGCCTCCTGGGCTGCATTAGAAGGAGTGTTGCCAGCGGGTCAAGGGCTGATCCTTCCCCCATGCTCAGCCCTGGTGAGGCATGCCCAGAGTGCTGGGTCCAGTCCTGGACTTACCAGTACAAGAGACAGTACAGACTGGAGCAAGTGCAGAAAAGGGCCACAAGGACGATGAATGGACTGGAGCATCTCTCACACAAGGAGAGGCTGAAAGAGATGAGACTATTTAGCCTGGAGAAGGCCCATGGGGGATGTTATCCATATGCATAGATATTTGATGAGGTCAGTGAAGAAGACAGTCAGACTCTTCCCAGTGGGATCCAATGACAGAAGCAATGGACACAAACAAGTACAGGAAACTCCTATTAAACGTAAAGAAAAACTTTTTCTCTGTGAGGGTGGTCAAACACTGGAGCAGGTTGCCTAGAGAGGTTGTGGGGTCTCCATCCTTGGAGATATTAAAAAACCCAACTGGACACAATCCTGAGCAACCTGTTCAAAGTGACCCTGCTCTGAGTATGAGGTTGGACTAGCAACCTCCAGCAGTGCCTCCAGTTTTAGTGGTGCAATGAGCCTGCGATTACAGCAGGGTCTATAGGCTCTTTAGTCTGCCATTGTCAATTTCCCTGTCTAGGCCAGAAGAGATCTACGCTGTCAGGGGAAAGAGCTGCAGTAAACTCTTCCTGCTCCAGCTTTGCTGCATGCCTCCCTCTTTTTCCCCAGCCTGACTCCATAAAGCAATGAGAGCTGAACAGCAAGCGGAAGGCACCTCCTGGGTCAGCCAAGGAGGGAAGCAACAGGGGAGAAGTGAGACTGGCTACTACATCCCGCACACCCTGCTACACTGGAGAAGTTGTCTCAGCTGTGTCATTGCCACTGGAACTGGGATGATGATTGCCTGCTGCTGCACAATATGACGGCAAAGCAGGATTCAGCCTCCCCTTTCTATTCCGTACTGCTCTTCACAGTCCTCAGAGCTGACATAAAATAAAAGTGAGAAAACCCAGCAGATGACACGGTGAAAAACAAACAAATCTGCCTGATTAAAAAAGTAGTTCTGACATACAACAGATGGACCTCGTGATCTGAGCCCTTGGATTATATTTAATATGTCACAGCAATTAGAGCAATTCAAGTAAATTGACTGGTCATCTGAAGGTGTCACCCACCTGGTGCATGCATTTTGGTAAATGGAGCCATTCTGGCACCATTAGTAGCAGAGTAAAAGCCACACATTACTCACACTTCTAAAAGCCATACTGTAGGTAATTACTAACCATTCACTTATAATGTGGCACAAAGGGTATCAGTAGTTAGGAGGGGAGGTGGCATCTCATTGCATAAACAGTAAATGAAGCCCTTCTGCTGTAATCATATCACATTCTAGCGGTCGAACAGAAAACCCACAACAACAACACAAAATCAGAAATAGACCCTTCTAAAATTTGACATTTATATTGTATAAGCAAGAGTTGTGTCACCTAGTCCTCCTAGAGCACTGCAAAATCTTGTCAGGCTAGTCAGCTCTGCAAATCAGGACACTTTCGTTTAGTTCAGTGTTAAGCACCTGTCATGTTACTTTCTGCCTTAAAATGGGTAACTTCTATCAGCTGGCAGTACTTGTAGGTCTCACTGCTATTCATAGCAAGAGCCTGACTCCTAAGAAGTGGTATCACTCTACCAAGCAAGGGAAGTAGTTTGCTGAACACAGCCATCTTCACGTGGGTGCAGCAACAAAAGAGGAAAGTGTCTGGGAACACACTGAACTTAGCTGCATCCTTTATTGTGGTAGCCCCTGGCTCAGTGGTGCTGTCATTTTAGACAAATCATCAAACAATTTGTTTTCTACCCCGTGGCATCCATATTCATGAGGGAAAAGAGAGTCAGCGGATGCAGTGATAGTAGTGGAATTCAGGCCCAGGTTTGGAAGGTCTCCTCAGTCTGCAGATAGGTCTAAGGTCATCTGTGAGTGGTTATCTAAGCCTTGTGCTGGCATGCTGCACTGGAATGCATTTCACTCAGTCCCTAAGTCTTTCAAGCTCTCCTGGGCTGAAGCTGTAAAAACATTCAAATGTTTCCACAAATTGTTCTGTTCCCAACAAACAAGGGCTTAGTAAACTAAATGCACTTTATACTATGTTAACAGAAAAAAGAAAACCAAACCATCACCTGTTTTCACTTTCTGAGACTTTTTCTTAGCAAATGATTAGAGAAATACACTAACAATGCAGTCTAGTAACTCACACTTACCAGTAGTTTTGGTGGCACACATATGTAAGACCTGCACAGATAAGCCCAAGAATTAAGTCACCCACCCTCCCAGTTGCCACCATAATAACCATATTAATACTATGCCAAATTAATTTGCCTACTTGCTTGCTTAATTTTTAAGTAGCTATGACATGATCAAGCGTGAGGAGAGAAATGTTACACACTAGTTGACAAACTCTTCAAGGATAAAAAACCCCAAATCTTGATCATCTAATACATTGCATTTATCCTGCTCAAACTGGGTGGTATACAATAAATTCATGAGCTGGTGCATGTAGCCTGAGAAGCGGAGCTGGTTTCCTTAGTAAGCAGGTTTCACTGACAGGACATCCTTCATTAAGCGCTCCTGTTCTAGATTTTCCTAGCAGACAAAAAATCAGTATAAGAAAAGAAAATTACACAAACACTGTATTGTTTTGTTTTAGTGGTGGTGTTTGGAGCGCATCAATCAGCCAACCTGCTGGTGATGTACATCTAAGCTGATCATTCGTGGCAGTGAAATCATACTTGCCTAGCCTATGTTTCTAACTCTGAGTTACTTGGACATGACATACAGTTATAAAAACGGGAGGAAGGTTAGGCTAAAGGAAAGGGCTGAACTGACTCAAAAGACTCAGCTTATAAGTGGTTTTCATGTGTCACTGGTGCATGATCCTGAGCTTTGTTATGTATGGCTGACCATCAAAATATTTGTTCCAAGTAACACATGGAAAATTGAATTTTACTGATAGTTGAGTAATTGAATGCCTGTCGGGATTCCCATCTCAAACAATGTGAATGCTCCTGCAGATAAGCAGGAACTCTGGTAAATCTGCTACCTTAGTCTGACACAGCATTTTGTTGCTATTAGCTAACATTTCACAAGCTGATTTTGTTGGATGGACCTACATGAATCATTCTTTATGCCAGCCCATTGGAAAAAAACAAATTACAGCAGACAAGAAACATATCTGAGCAAAGGGAAAAAAAACCAACCAAACAAACCAACAAAACAACCTGGTAGGTTTACTCTGCAGGCCTGGAGAGTGATGTCGAAGGTCAGCCTGTACTGCTGGTTTTGACACTGCCACTTCAGGTGCTGGGAAACACAATGTCTTCAGTTTGTTACTTCTGGTTTGTGGACTCTTGCATTTCCGCAGGTTGTCATGAGGCAAACTGGTCTCTGAAAAGCGATCAACCTGCTGGAACAAGAACAAAACAAAACTCAAAACTCACACCTGAATTCAAACAAAGGTCTGAAAGTTTGACCTCTATAAAGCAAGCGGTATAAAAGCCTTACTGCAGCAGCTCACTCATTAACAGCCTGGAATAACAATTGGGAATAAACTTTATTGCCATTTCCTGTTCTTATTTTGGAGGTGGTTTTGCAGGATTCAAAGTGGACCTGATGCATTCATTCAAAACAATTAATTGTTCTAACAGGTTGGCTGTTCCTGAGGGTCTGCGTCCTAGCCAGAAGCTCATTATTAGATCCAGCTAGGATTTGTTATGTGCCACCTTCAGAAGGATGAAAAAAGCTTCTGCTTTGGTCAAAAGGAATGAGAGAGGTACAGAGCAGAGCAACCGGCAGCATGAGTAAGTAAAGGAGAAAGATTTTGTTTGAACCAATAAAAGAATGAAAGACCGTAAAGAGAGCTAAGTATGGTATTTAACTTTTCCTAGTGAAACAGCTGGAAATTGTTACTAATTACTTTTTTCAAGGGGAAACTCTGAAACATTATTTTTTCTATTCTTCTAATTCCTATGTGATTGTACAAATGTCATCTGTTGCCCGTGTACTTTTATATTTAAATAAAATGAAATCAGAATGTCTCTTCTGTAGCTATTTTGACTGTCCAGACATCAAGCACTTCAGGTTGGGTTTTCTTGGTTTGGTTTTTTTGTTGTTGTTGTTGTTAAGTGCCTGTGCTGCACTGCCTCTTTCTTGCCTTCTGTTCTGAAGCTAGGGTGATGTGAAAAAAATGAGGAAATGTGCAAATCATTTTACCTTGTTCTTTCTCTAGGCTAAAGTCATCATGCCTTTTTCCTGGTTGTCAAACCCAAGTTCATACAAGCAAATTCCTAAAATCCTGTTCAGAGTAAAGCTATGGCAAGGAATCAGGATGCTAGAAATGGCACTAGAGCTGCTAGTGCTTAAGGCTGCTGTGTATTCACTATATAACTTTTTAGTTTTGAGATGGAAAAAGCTGTATTTTCTTTCAAGGTCAAATGCAACCTACTATGTTTTCAGATTTTTAACTAAAAATCTAATTCTGTGATTGATGGGCAGAATGACATAGACCTATGTCCTGGTTTCAGCTGAGTTAGAGTTACTTTTCT
>VYZW01033889.1:0-12630 GCA_013401315.1 Balaeniceps rex
AGGGTAGATTTAGACTGGATATAAGGGAGAAATTTTTTATGCCCCACACTAGCTCAATTTATTTTTGTTTTAAAATGTTCACAGTTCTTTTGCTCCTGAAGCCTCTTGGGATATAGGCCGGGATTAATATTTATATAAAAGTGATTAAAAGACATTTAAATTTAAAAAAGCTGGCATGTAAGCAAAGTGATACTGTGCATGAAAGCCTAGATGCACATTCAGAAAGGCAATGCAAGTCACTCACAACTCTGAAAGGGCAGAAGCCCGCCCAGATTTTAATCAACATTGGTTTTCTGTGTGTTTGAATTCTCCATGCCTTGTAGACTGCTTCAGTCAGTAATGATTTTTAAGTTCAAGCTAGGGAAGGAATGACAGAAGATACAGTTCCATGATGAGTGACATCCGTAATTCATTAAGGAATTATAATACTCAAGAAGTCTGTGTTCCAAGAAGTGACGGAAAACCAGAAATGACAAGAAGTATCTGATCATGCGCTTCATCCCCCATCCAAGCCACTTAGCATTCTTCCTCTGCCTCTTACACCTTCGCACAGAAGGTTTCACTGACAGTCTCCATCATCTTGCTCCAACTCTCTAAAGCAACTAGTTTTCATAAGTGAAAAAGCTCTAGCTCAACATCTCCTTTAAATATTAAGAAAAAAGAAATCCCTATTAGCAAATTTGTCAATGCCACACCAAATTTAAGGGCAAGGAGAAAGAGACAGCTGTTTCAAGGAACAGACAACTCGGTGAGGTAACGGTCATCAGAAAGAAGAGATGTTTCTCCTGGTTGTCTCCTTGTTCTCTCCATAACAAACGGTCACCTAACACTGTTCATGATGCTGTCCTGCATTTTTATGCCATTTTATGCTCAGAGAGGCATAGCAGCAGAATCTCACTTCTCATCTGCTGTTTTCCAGATGATCACCCTACCAGATGCAAGTAGCAATAATCTACATATTTGCAGGAAATCTACAGGAACTATCGGGCTGAGGAGTTCTTATATTAAAAAGACATTAAAATCTAGGCCTGTTACCTGGATCTACTTAATGGAGATTTAAAGTGCCAGAGGATATTTGTCTGAATTAACATCGATTCCCTCTCCCTAGCAGAGTGCAACACTGCAGTGAGAAAAGGACCAAAAGAAAACCTTAGCCTATGCATTTACAAACACCAATCTCTTCTTCCCAAATGAAAGATAATTGCAGACACGAACACAGAAGAAATCAGCAATTTAGATACAGATCACAGAGCTCATTACATATCTACAAACATATGATTTGGTTTTAAAAAGAGAAACATCCCTGCACATAAGCTATGAAACAAATGAAGCTGCCTGGGATGTGAAACCTAACAGTCCCTTGTGTCCGAACACTTAGAAAACAGAGTTCAGATGCTTTCCAAAAGTGGAATCAGCTCCTGAAATAGCTTTCTCTTAATGGTTTCACTAGCATTTCAGAACCACGGTTGGTTGACCTTGAGAAAGTAAAGACTGACAGGCTGCCTGTTTGTTTTGGGATTTGTTGTTTGACAGAATGGCCACAGTGTGCATTTTTGTGTGACTTGATGCATGGCTGAGCTTCTCACCTCTGACTCTCATCGGCCATTAACCTGACATAATCAATTAAGAAAAGAAAATGAAATTTCATGTTATCGCTATACTACTTGAAAGCATTTTCCCAACATTTTAACATGGAGTTTCTTAGTTTTGTTACCACAGTATAAAAACAGGTCTTTGTAAACAAACAGTTATTCATTTTAATTACTGCTGCAAACATTGTTCTGTTTTCAAGGTCTATAAGATCCCAGATCTTTTCCCTCCACCGTACCCACTGTATCACAAATATATTTGTAAGCGCATACCAGTGGAAAATTTGACTTCAATACAGTCAGTATACTGCCCCTAATTTTCTTGCATTTTTTTCCTTGCAGATGAGATAGCAACTCACTAGGCTTCCAGTTCAGAATTGGGAGTAAGGGAAAAATTTTTCCTTTACATCCATTTTAACTTTGTTTGCTTTAAAAAGGCACATGACTCATAGTGGTTAAATATTTAACTGTTTCACTAATGAGCTGGATCCTAACATGCACAAATAAAAAGGCATGTTATTATGTCTGAAAAATCCCACTCATACCCAAGCAGCTTTTTTTTGTTTTTATTTATATACATACATACATATACACACACGCTAGGAGTCTATAAAGTAAGTTGCTATCTCAGGACTAGTCTACACACACATTTAGTACCAGTATTCTGTGTAGAGATATGAGGTGGTTGGGGTTTGGTTGTGGTGTTTTTTTGGTTTTTTTTTTGTTTTGTTTTTTTCTTTTTATCAAAATAGTTGCAGTAATTCAAACCCAAATGTGCCTGTTATTGTATTAATCATAATGATGACATAATAATACAATTATACCCTATGGGGCTAGCCTATACTGACGTGTGCAACCACAGGCTCGAGATTGAAGATATTACCACACCCAACTCCTCATTAATGCACCTCTCATCTTGGAGATTACCACCCACAAAGCTGAACAATGGTAATCCATTGTGGAAGTGCTCTTGGCCCTCTTTGATCTAACCAAATTAGTTTTAACCATCTTTGGTGGTAAACAAAGCTTTCTGGGGCAGCTAGGCACTGCAGCAGACTGTGAAAGCAAATGCAGTACAATCCAATTCCGGGCAGAGTAAAATCCATTGAGGGGCAGCAGCAAAGAGCTAGCAGATGACTGCTTCTTAAGCTTTTCCAGAGAGACGTGCTTCTGCAACCCTACCTACACCCTGTCTGTTCTAGCCGAGTTTGAACAAAACAGCTTTTGTTTTTAGAGACAGCCTAGCTGCCAATTCGAGTTCAATAACTGGCTCTGGATTACAGTAGGCATGCCTAGACCTGTATGATAAAATTAATTTCAGTCAAGTTGGTCTCAATCAGCTGTCAGGCTGATATCCTGCTGTCCTGCAGCAAAACAGATGCAAAGTAAATGTTAAATGCTACTTAGTTTATTATTCAGTCAAATCAATACGAGAGAGGCACAAACGGAGATAAGTAGTAAAATAGGAGCCAAAATCTCAGTTTTCATATTAAAAAAGCTTTCAAAGTTCTAAATTAAGAAATGAGACAAGAAATTAAATATATTTGTCTTTTCGGTGTTATGATTGCTGTGGCCCAGCGCTGAACCTGAACGCATGGAGAAGGCCAAAGCTAGGACTTCTGTAAGTCACGTTCTTTCTCTGATTCAGTGCCTGGCTGCACAAGAGGCTACTCACGCTTCCTTCCACTCACCTTTTCACTGTGTCGTCTGTTTAGGCTACAAGGTCTATGAGGACAGGAACTATCTTTTAGAGCGTGGGGGCCCCCGCTACACTAGATGTTGTACTTGATCTTACAGGCCAGGCCCTTTGAATGGGCTGTAATGTAAACAACAATAATAATATCCTTTCTCAGAAGGACAGCACACAAGTGTGCTTGTAAATTGTGTTGCAGATAAAGTTTCCATCACACTTTTAACTATCAAAAGCTAACAAATCTTACTCTACAGTTCCACAAACACTTTAAGCCAGCACTGCTGCCAAAAGCAGCAATCTCACCTGGCCAAAAAAAAGGTTAGTTTGAACCCATCTGGGTTCTCCAAGGCAGTTTACAACATAGCTGCACAAATGCTTGTGTTGGCACAAGGAATGGAGCAGCAGGACCATTTCTTCAGGTGGCAATGCCAGCTTATGCAGGCTGAAACCCATTCTTGAAAGTGCAGCCTGGATTCTCTGAACGATTTATCCCACAAAGCCAAGTTAGGGTGGAAAAGCTATGGGTCACCCAATTTTACTCATAAAACTGCTAATATTCACTTCCCAAGAATGCTGCAAGGTTAAGTACGTTTGTGTTTGTAAGGCATTACAGAAGTAAGATTAGTAAATATTTCATTTTCTCTCCTCCCTATTCCCCTGCCCTGGCCACCAAGTATAACTGTTCCGAGTTTTATAGACTAAATCAATGACTTGGTGCAGCTCCTAGAAGGTAGCTGTCAAGCTCCCTGCCTGTAGGCCAGATGGAGGTCAGTCATCATACGCACGTATACCGATTTAAAACTGTTCTGCAATGTTGCAGCCAAAACGCAAGGAGCGTTTCTGAAGGGTACCTTAATAAGGATGTTAACAGCAGGCTGGAGGGAAAAAAAGGGTGAGCCTCGATGTCATTAGCATAATGGCAACCATCAAAGTGAGGCAGTACATAGCTTGCTTTCACAGACTGGGTGTGAAAACAGGCATTTTGGTTATTTTGTTAGTTCTTCAAAGTCGTGCTGTTTCTGAGAGCTAATAACAATTCTTGACTCCCCATCATCTTAAAAATATGCTCGTGTTTGATGGGTTAGGTGGAAATACCTGATGTAAACAATACACTAACGTACAGGTCCCTGAAATCAATGAACAATTGGGATAGGTGAGCAGTGCAGAAGCTTTAGGACATCTGTCCCAGTGTTTGGTCCCTCGAGGCAACTCAGAGAAACCTACAGAACTTACTCCATTGCACAGCCTCTGACGCTGTCTCTACCAGGGCACACGGGCACCCATTTTTGTTTGCAGCCAAGGCACAGGCCCTGCCAGGAACGTGGAACAGAAAATGCAGTACGCAGCAGCTCTCTGGGCTATCAAGGCTTCTCCAGCAGCTCAGTACAAACCCCAAGTTCTAAGCTCTACAACAAAATTAGTTTATTTTATAAGCTGAGATAAAAGTGTAAATGCCCATGCTATGTATTACTACCCACTGTATCAACAGCTCTACTAAACTCTTCCACAAGACCTTTCTGATTAAAAATAGATAAAAAATAGATAAAAAATAGATAAAAAATAGATAAAAAATAGATAAAATAGGACTGGGGCCCATATTAAAACAGGAACAATCCTAGAAATTCTTTGTGCCAGACAAGTCTAACAGAACTGATGCTTCAGTCATGCTGACATTTTTCATACTACCAAAATTAAAGAAGATTAGAGAAAAATAAATTTAAAACCTTAAACGTGAGATAAATACTGCTCGTAGTTACATAAATCAAACTCTTGTGCTTCCTAGGTTACCCCCAAGTACAAGCAGACACTGTTCAAGAAACCTTTCCTATTACACCCCGATCCTGTTAATATTTATGCACACAGGAAGCCCCGCTGAAGTCATGATTCATATGCACAAAGTTAAACATATTGCACAACTGCAAGTCTCATGCCATAAAAACTTCACTTATAAATGTAGAACCTAATTTGGTTGCCTATACCCATATACATAAAAACCCAGTATACAGAGTCTTGATTTTTTTTTTCTTTCTCCTAAAACCATGGAGCAAACTCTCAGTAGGGTGGAGTTGTCAGAGACTCTACTCAATACAAATGAAATCCAGCTAGAGGTATTTTTTTGTAATCATTGCTAAAAATAGAAATATGTTCTATATATAGAAATATATATATGTAAAGAAGCATACACATAAATATACATGAAAAAATAACAGGGTGATCTCTATACCTTCTTGTTCCTTCTCTGTGCATAGTCACTTTTTTTTATGGCATGGCAAGTTTCTAACACAATGTTCATTTACTCGTTCCCCTTGCAAGAGCAGTTAGTGCTCAGTGCTGAGATGCATTTTCTTACCATCAAACACAGAAGTCAACAAATGAAACAATGAAGTTTTTAGAAAATGAACCCACAGAAGCTTACTTTAGAAACTGCCAAGAAAAAGAAAGCCACCAAGAAGTCCAGTTGCTTTTGGTTTTTTAGCCCGTTAATTGAACCCACCTAATCCAACATCACAAAACAAAATTCTTAATGCATTCAATTTGTTTAAGTTATTTTCTCCCTACTAACTCCTGGAATCTCCTTTCTTCTAAGACAGTGGCACTTACTGCTCTTCTGCACTACAGTTACACCACACCTGCACAGTTTATTCCAGTTTTGCCTACCAAGGGCCACTTAAACCCATTCAAGAGTCACCAGCTAGTGACAGCTGGCAAACTCAAACCTGTCTCAGTAGTCTATCATATGTAATCAATTGCAAATAGAACTTTAACAGACTCATCCCATTATTTCCTAGCTAATTCCCCCTGGAAAAACAAGCCAGCAAGCTTCCACTTTGAATCATGAAGCTAGTTTAGCCCCTGTCCCTCCTTCCCAACTTCCCCCTTTCCCCTCTCTTTGCATCAGTTCACTGCACTGTTTCAGTTTTTCAGCTTGATACCCGTTATGTTATGTCAGCTGTTACATTACGCTTAAAACAATAGACTCCAGCTGGCTGAGGTCAGATGTGAAAACAAGGACCTAACAAAGCCATAGACCCTCCAGTTATACTGAAATTGAGATACACACTGAATGTAGCACTTAATGACAAACTACTTTCCAGACATTTGGGCAAAGCATAAAGGAAACACCTGTCACTGCAAACATTACACACTAATCCAGATAAACCCTAAATTTAAAAATCTTTCTTTTCACTGCTTGGCTCTACTATGCACCAGTATTTCACAGTTTTATATTTTTTCCCAAGATGGAATTTGTATTACTCTGCATGTTTACAAAAATATTAGTGAAAAATGTGTATAATTTCAAAGAAAATATGTTTACCGTGTTTCTTTTAGAGTTTACCAAGCAAATGCTCTGAGTTTGACATGGATTTATACCCCAGAAAAGTTTAGTCAAACTTTAACCCTTAAGCAGAAAGCTTAGCAAAAGCGAACAATAGATGTAACAGTGAATGAAACATACTTTTTTCAGTAATGGTATTTTTCTTAGACGCACCTTTGAACAGAATTTATTGGAATGCAGCTATACTAAAAAATAAAGAAACAAAACACGGGTATACTATGTGACTTATGAGAGCAAACACAAGCGCTTAAGAACAGGTGAACAACTAATAACTCTGGAGCACATATCCCCCTATTTTTCAAAGTGCTGCATACAATATAAAAGCAATGTTTTCTGAAAACTGTCACGCCACTGTAGTTCATATATGAAAAGCTGGGAAGCTTGCTCAGCGCAAGAGGACAACTTGGCACTGTGCTCATTTCAGTCTTTGGCCAACACCCCCACGCTGCCAGCAAGGGAGATCACCATGTCAGATCATGTAGGCCACCAGGCAGCCAGCAGACGGCACCAATCTATCAGCAGTGGTTCGTGCTGGCCTGCAATCTGTCACCAGCTCCACCGTGAGCTTGAGGAAGGTTGCTCTTCCCAGAGCCTGTCAGTCTTCAGAGTTTGAGCCCCAATAAATGCTTGGTGCTTCACAGCCATCTTATCCCAATGTACTGTGGAGATAAATGCTAAATTCCGATTCCTTTATTCACAGTGACGTAGTTGCAGACTTCATTTTAAATGACAGTGTTCAGGTATGCCACTGCAGAACTCCAGGTACAGAATCCAAGAGGAGGGATTTTTTTTTTTTTTTATAGTTCTTAGAAAAGGTAGAAATGGAAGTAACCAATTTTCTGCATCCAAGCTTATCTTCATCAAATACACACTCCAGCATAGGAGACTAAAATAAGAATTCAAACCCAGAACTTTTGAACCTGCTAGAAGAAATGTACACAATACATGTAAAAAGTTTTTTTTTCTATAAAAATCATTGCTTATTCTTATCATATACATCTAGAAGTCATTTTTGGTGGTAACTTTAGAGAAGTTTAGCCGAATAAACTTTTTCTTTTTTCCCCACTGAAAAGGAAACGCCTAAGACAATAGCGAGAGCATACCTGGAAGGACGTAACATACTGGAAATCTTTCAGTGTATTAACAAATTTAGTATCTTTTTCTTTCTCCTCCATGCAAATACTTGTCCAATTCACTTCACGGAAAGCTTTAGCTGTTCTCACTTTTTTCTAAAAGCCATACACATGATGAGAAATCAGGTAGGGCAAACAGCATGGATTTTGTGGCTACAGCCACAAAGTGGCCAGAGTTGTCTCTGGCAGCAACATTTACACAGCCCTTTTCTTCCACCCCTCTCTCCCAGAATCATTTTTGTTGATTACTCGTACAGAATTCCGCAAGCCCATGTGAAAAACCATCTCTTTATTGATAGTTCACTTCTGCCAAAAGATATTTTTATCTACTTCAGGACACCATCCAAGGTCTGAATCCAGCCACCCCAGACAGGACACAGTGTGGTCCAATGCTGCCCTCTACAGATTTTAAAGGGAAACTATAGCTCCATTCTAGAAAAGTGTTGGATTTTTAGCACATGTAAAAACAAAAACGAGCTCATCTTTCCCTTACTGGTCTTAGCACACTCGCCCTCCATATCACCTCTTCATTCCTTCCTGGCATTCCTCTTCAGCTCAGACTTCATCTACACCAAACAATAACAATAGGCTTGTCTTTTTCTTTTTTTTTTTTTTTTTAAAAGCCCATTTCATTAAGTTCAGCAGTCCCTAACAGACAATCTTATTTCCACTTTAGAAGCAACTGATTCAGCTCCCTCAGACCTGTTCAGAATGGACATAAAGCAGAATTTACACTGGACTAAAAGCATGTTCATGCAACCTTCTGAACCAAATTAATTAAATCCCTTTAACATCACATTTACATTAAACACATAATTCTTATACAGACCACGGAAGTTGACAAGGGATTGTTTTGCAAACAGTTGGAACAAGTTAATATGTTACTACCAGCAGCATTGCAAACCAATACAGCTGACTTTGCAATGAAGCAGATTAGAAACACTCACATTATCTGCCAGCACAGCTCAGCTACAAAGGTCAGAACCACAGACAGAAGCACAGCAAGAAACACCTGGGTTCAGATTCAGAGGAAACTCCTGTTCCAGCTACTAACTATGGTGTCACCTAATTATAAGGGTGAGCCTTTGAATCACTCACATTTGGCCTTTTTACTACAAACTAAAACGTAGATAAATGAAAGCTGCGATTCTCAACTTCAGCTATCCATGGAGTGACAGAAAGGAAATCCTGCAGTGAGTGATTCCCTGGACAGGTCTATCTGCAGGTCCAGCAGAGGAAAAGGATTAAAGAGCATGGGTCCAAAACACACACATCTCCTACCCCAGCTGACCTCATTCTGAGTCAGACCAGGGGACATCGCTGAGGCTGCAATGACAAATTTTTCACTTTCTACATCAGTCTGTAGAGCTATCACCAGGCATCCTTTCCAGACATTAAGCCCATTTAATTTTTCAAAAGGATGAAAATGCACCAATGTCCAGATCATAAGTCTCTGTCTTGGCCTTCTTAACCAAGGAAGATAATCAGAAAAAAAAAAAAAATGCTGGAACCACTTTGAACTATTTGAACCATTTGTTCTCTGTGAAGACTGTCTTCAGTCAAAAGCTGTAGGTATTTTTCTCTTTCTTTCTCACAAGACCCACAAAACACTCCAGCAAACAAACCCCAAGGCTTATACTCAAACCAAAAGATTATAATAAAAGAAATCAAATCAAGATTTCTCATAGGCCTAGACTCTGTGCCACTTTCTCTTAATTGTAGGAATAATTTCAATACCAATAACATAAATGTTAACCACCCAAAACTATTACTTTTTATCTCAATTGATAGTCTTTTTAATGTTTAAAAATTGTTTAATCTCTTCAGTAAGAAGTATGCCAAAGTAGAAAATCAACTCAGGAACTCAGAAAACAGAAAGCTGGAAAAAGCTTATACTTTCATCATAAAAACATACCTTTTTTTTTTTTTTTGGAATCAATATTGAAATGAGATTCCTACCAGAAAATAGCTTTTTCAGGCACACTAAATATCCCTTGGTTCAGCAGAATATTTAATCCCCTTGGATCAGGCACTTGGATTTTCTTAGATCATGCTGAGATAACAGCATTCTGCTGTGTTCTGGCACCATAAAATCCTTGCTTATGAAAATAAAAGAAAAATATGGCCTCTCTGGGAACATACATCTCTGAATTACTTTTTTCCATAGTTTAAATATTGTAGTCTCAAAATCAATTTTTACACAGATATACCACATTCTCTTTATGAGTCATGGCAAAAGCTCTCCCCCACCACTATTTTAAATGGGCCAAGTGTACATATACCCTTCAAAATGATGATCCTTTCACAGTCTTGGCTCAGACTCCAGCTCATGCTGGGCAAGTGCCAACGAGTAACTGGAGTCAAACGCCTCCAACAGCACCATCTAGTGAAAAAAAGATAAAATAAACACATGCAAATTTAAACACTTTTCACTGCATTCTGGAAACTAACAAAAGGCCAATTCTCTCCTAATCTCCCATTACAACTGCATTTAGGTATAGCTTTCATCAAGGCTCTTTGCCTTGTGAAGTGTGGTGACAAGTAGAGAAAGATTCAACAGCTAATTGTAAGCTTTTTGTCTAAAACTGGAACACCACTTGGAACACATATAAACTTTCCCTTGTTTATTTTTCCAATGTTAAGCCTGCGTTTTTCTTATTGTTATGAAAAATAGAAGCATTTTAAAATGCTTCAAAATTATTGATAACGTAACATCTTCTATTTCCTCCTCTGGTGGTGGGAGGTGATATTATAAGACAAACAGCTCCAGAATAAAAAGGAAATAATACATACATATATGTCAACAACCTTTTTAGCTCTTATTTTCGTATAATTGTAATATCTTGTATGACCATATTATTGAAGCATGAAATTCTTGTTCATGAAAGAACAAGCGCACTTGGCTTCCATCTGTAACTTTAATGTGACCAGTCTCACTGGTTTCAAAAAGACTATCTGCTAAGTTCTGCTTAGATCTTTCACAGGGTCAGAGCAAAATACTTCGGCTACGTGGAGGAAATAAAGCAGTACAGCTCTTAATTGTGAGTGTTTTCAAGGGTCTTGTCTGAATAGTTTTTCAGTCAGGAGGAACATATTTTGTACTTTTCCCAACACGCATCTTCAATGCCATGCAACTCACAAATGGGCTGTAGAAGGGATTCTGTAACAACAGTAGTTTCCAGGTAACACACAAACGTGCTTTTACAGTTATTCCATCTCATTCTCAAGATGAATCAGATTTACAGTGCCCATGCAGTAAGCTCATCTAATCAGACTTGCTTCATGCAGCTGTTCAACTCAGCATACCCACATGCTAACTCTGAGCACTCATTTCCAGACATTCAGCATGATATAGTCATTTTTTGCATTTCCAGATCTATGGCTGCCTGGTCAAAGCCTCCGCCCAAAATACAAAAAGTCCACAAATCTCAAGTAGGCAAAATTTCAAAGCATGACACTGCATATTTGGTACCACTAACTATCTCAGACTTGTATTTGATGCACTACAAAGTACAATTCATTTAGAGAGAATTCTACCCTACATAGGAAATTATGTCTAAAAAAAAAGGCAATATACTCTTAACAAAGCTTCAGTAATTTTCCCTTTGGAATGCAGATAGAGGAAGGTGGACTAATTTTATAATCTTCAGAAGAAAGAGTTAAGGGTCTCCAAGTGTTGCTTTAATTATTTTAATCTCATAGAGCACACACTTGGGCATTTAAGTCAAGTTTCATGGAATGACTTGAGGTCTCAAACCTCAAATTCCACATGGCCGAAGATTCCCCCCTCCTCACTGTCCCAGTTAAGCCCAAGCACAACACCTTCTTCAAGATTCCCATACTCCTCCTGGTAGGTTGTTGCTACACTGCTGCTCCTTTGAGGTCTCTCTCACTCAGTATCAGTTTGTAAATCAACTTGTTTGCCCTCCTTTTCTCACCTACAACAACGTTACCTACTTTCATTGTCTGGCTCCAATTAAAACTATTATTGTGGTATAGCTGAAAATCCCTCTACAAACACAAGAGAGAAATTAATTCCTACTGCAAAGCGGTAGAAAGAGTGAGAGTGCTCTCCTAAGCTTTTATAAGTCTCCTTACATCACCATTTGGGTTGGAGGCTTGCACTGTGTTTTTTTCCTGTTTTTTTTTTTTTTTAAATCTCCGTATGCTGTTATGCTTTCTTTTACTTCTTTCTGTGCATTTTACACTTTCTCTTCAATCAGTCATCTGTGATGAACTCCCCTCTTAAGAATTCAGTTACATCTAATTTTGACAGCTTGTAATGATATATTAGAGTGAAAGTAAAACCTTAAAGTAAAAATAAGAACAGAATAGGAAATTTTACTGGGTAGACACTAAGAACCACCAGATTCTGACATTTATATATGTGTTGCAAGGTGCACAACTCCTTTGAAAGTCCCACCAAAACTGGATAGAACAGAGAGCACATTGGCCCATCTACTGCTTTGGACCGATGGATCACCATAATCTCCTTAAATTTCTTGAAAATTATGACAGTTAATCCTTTAAGAAAACAATATCAGAATATGCCAATACTGAACAAAAAAACAAACAACTGCTGAATTCCCAAGAAACCCTGATAGTAGGATTTCAATGTTAACAGTTAACCATAGTTTTTCTCATGATATAGAACAGGAACGCTGATTCACACTACTTAGAAAGCAAGATAAACACAGAATAGTATGAAAACAAATACATACTGGATATTACATACATTGTATGTAATCCTGAATGCATTGCATACATATTACACTGAATGTATTACACATACAGACAGTACATACTGCATACAGTACAAACACGCAAAATGAGTTCCATGATTTCCCGGGGGGGGGGGGGGGGGGGGGAGAGGGAGAA
>VYZW01033889.1:12798-41128 GCA_013401315.1 Balaeniceps rex
TAAATTAGTCACTATGTTTGTTCGGTTGTCGGGCGGGGGGTGGGGGGGGGGGGTGGAATGAGACATCAGTGCTTATGTCATCACTAGAAGTTATTTCACTGAAACAACACACATGTAAAATATTTATGATACATTGCAAAGATGAGTGACATATTAATCAGAAATGAAGTTCATCACAGAAATTGGCAGAAGTATCCATAACTACTAGTTATGGATAAAAAAAACCTAAATCTGTACGAAAAGAAAACCCCAAACCGGAAAACAGAGAAGGTACTGGATACAGAAATACATGTATAGACTCTCTTAGCTGGCAACTAATTATAATGTTACACCTAAGAGTTCAAATATCTTACAAGTTAGTTAAAAATAATATACGAGGCATGAAGATACCTTAAATAGAAATAGTGTGATTGACACTAAATTTAATATACTATATTCTTATTCTTACAGTATTCATATTAGGTATAAGAACTTAGCATTTTGAATAGATAAATTGACACAATTTATTATAATTGACTGAGTTTTTAAGTGAACTTTTTCATGTTAATGATGATATCATACATAACAACGATATTACTGGTGCACTGCTACAAGAACTATTTTGAACGAACATTTAAATTGCTAGTTAGCATTTTCTCAATACAGTGAAAGTGTTTTCACAAGTAAAATAACGGTCAGTTATTTACAAATACAGAGAAATCAATGATTTAGCAGGGGGCACCCCACCACTGAGGTACCACAAATCCATAAATTTTTTGCATGTTTAAAATCATGCCTCTCCAACTTCAAAACTAAGACTCTTCAATGAAATCTAAGCTGGCAGGACGGTAGTACTCTTGGAATATTTCTTGATACATATCTGTTGCAGCACTAGTGTACTATAAACAGAAGGTAACTATGTTTTCTCTACTGAAGGGAAAGTGCATAAGACAGGTAGAGCAAGTTGTCTTAACTCAATGAATTAAGTCTTAAGTCAATGAATACACATGAGTCTTCCACTTGTGAAAGAAAGCTGGATCTGACATCAACTAAAAGAAAGGACTTCCACTCACCTTTTTTTCCCCCCTATGGTCAGGTGTCTGGTCTTCAGTGTGGCTGAAAAATTGATTAACCTGAGCAATATGAGGGATTCAAGTTTAATTAGAACAGCCACGTGTGTTGGACACAACATAGATGCCCTCAGTATAGGCCATATAGGGTAAGACTTGGGTTTTGTGCTACCATGACTTTTGGCGTTTCCGTGGCTTTACAGACTCATTAGGGAAAAGCAGAAAAGCCTCTTGTCAGTTAAACCATAAGGAACATTCTGCTTGATATGGTATTAGCTCAGGATATCAGAATTTGCACATTAAGAACAAACATGCATCAATCACATTAACGTCCACATACATACCATCCAAAATAACGTCCCTGTAGCAAGAGCTGCATACTGTTCAATTGTAGAAAGCACGCTGAAGATAAGGCATATCAGCACAATAAGGAAGCTGTAAATAAAAAAAAAAATTAAAATCTAAAAAAATGTAATGCAGTCTAGTAAGAACCTAGAGGAAGGAGACATAATTATGCCATTACAAGTTATCTGTACACACAGAAATGTCATTGGTACTGGATTATCTTAAAAACACAGCTGGTAACTTTTGAGTGATCCTGCTTTATGTTGGATAGTTTAATTCTCTTCAGACACTGAGTTTTTGTGTTGAACATTATAAAATGAAACCACACAATAACATTAGCTTCAGCCTACCTCTAAGACTTGCTGTTTCCTAGCTCCTCAGGAAAACAGCATTCCTTGTTCTTTCACATTGTAAAGGACTACTATGGCTGAATCACCACCACACAACCTCCCAACATGTTTCAAATATTTGCCTTTTTGCTGTTCCAAATTCTAATAAACTGCAAAGAGAAATCCCAACTAAGCCAGAGCTTAACAGGCTCTGCCCACCCTGTCTTTTATAACCAATTCCCAAAAGGCCCCAGATAAATAAAATCTGACATTTGGCATCTGAAACACAACCTAGGACTGATTCTATTTTTAAATAAAACAAAATTTCAAAGCAACTATCAGAGAGAGGGTGGGAGTATAAGCGTTTGTTCCTCGGTCCCCCCTGCCCAAGTGAGTCCTTAGGGAGAGGGTCCTGGTTCCCGAGGTAAGATTTGGGACAGCCAGGGAGTTGCAGCAAACTCAGCCCAACTGCCTGTAGCGCCCAGAAAGCCTCCACCCCCAGCTGGGGAGCAAGGCTGCCCAGCTGTTGTGGTTTAACCCAGCAGGCAGCTAAACACCACACAGCAGTTCGCTCACTCTGCCCCATTGGGATGGTGAAGAGAATCAGAAAAAAAGGTAGAACTCATGGGTTGAGATAAAGACAATTTAATAGGACAGAAAAGGAAGGGAAAATAATAATAATGATAAAATAATATACAAGCAAGTGATGCACTATGCAGTTGCTCACTACCTGCTGACCTATGCCCAGCCAGTTCCTGAGCAGTGGCCATGGCCTTCCCTCCCACCACCAACTCCCTCCAGTTTTTTTTTTCAGCATGATGTCATATGGTATGGAATATCCCTTTGGCCAGTTTGGGTCAGCTGTCCTGGCTGTGTCCCCTCCCAGCTTCTTGTGCACCTCCAGCCTCCTCACTGGCAGGGCAGTATGAGAAGCTGAAAAGTCCTTGACTTAGTTTAAGCACCGCTCAGGAACAACTAAAACTTCAGTGCGTTATCAACATTATTCTCATCCTAAATCCAAAGCACAGTACTATACCAGCTACTAGGAAGAAAATTATCCCAGCCAAAACCAGGACACCAGCCCTGCAGCCTCTGCCTTCAAACCCCTTCCCTGAGCAGCTTCAGCTATGCCCACCACCTTGCCTTAAAGGAACAAATGTTTTGCTTCCCAAATGCATTATAAGACCCAAACTGAATGCTATCCACTACACACTGGGCATAGGCAGCTTCCAGTTCCCAAACAACTGCATGTTTCTTTTTAAAACATGACATGAACAATGAAGAAGACTTAAAAAGAGTCACTTATTAAACACAGAGATAGTTGTTAGGGATATTTTTCACAATTCTGTTAAGACAAGCAACATCAATCTTTTGCACTTGACAGAAACTTGCTGCAAAATCCAGTAACTAAGTCATCCCCCCCATTACAGATCTCTAAAATGGTTAATTGGGTTTTTTTCCTCAGAAAAACAATAACAAAAAAGAATTGACATAATGAATAAAACTGAACTCAAGAGGAGAAATATTAAAACAGGACATCAGTGGCTGCAAATTGGCATGGCTCAGATGAAGTCACCCAGAGCCTTATCTTTTTTCACATAAGTGAGAACTCCATTGGGTGAATCCTTTGAAAGGCCAAGCACTCAAGAAAACAAAAATGTGTCAAGGTCAACATTGTAAGCTAGACTGCCCAATGATCGCTTCAAAATACAGCGCATGTAAGCACACACAGACAAATAATATTGTAAACACATTACAAAATCGTGGAGAGGAAGTTTGTAGGTAATTAGGTACAAAAATCAAATTAGTAAGTGATAATGAATTGAAGTTAATAGGACAGAGTTTATCACATACTGACACAAACACACATGAGAAGATACTTTGACCTAAGCAAACTATAAATATGTGGGTGTTTATGATTTATCTCTAAAATCTTCTCATTTTACCTTGTATCTCTAACTTTGGCCATTCTTAAATAGAAATAAGGTGTGCAGACAAGGCAGGGGAATGCAAAGATGAGCCAGTCATTTGAAACATAACATAAATGTTCCCCAAGTGTCCAGCCCTTCTATCTGCAATATTCCCATAATTCTTAAGACTGATACACATGACAACATGAACATAAATGGGTTCAGTTACACAGAGGTAGCTAAGGGTCTCTGGAGAAAAAGTCCAACATACATAGAAGTACCAGTTCAAAGCAAACAATCAGTTGCTTGGGATAGTGTAAGCTGTCTGAATACACCTTGAGCAGTAACAATTAATACTTATTACATCCCTTAATAGTAGTGGATGTCTTAGAAGTGTAACTCAGCCAATACGTGACACCACAAGAGGGCACCAAAGCAAAGACTATCCCATTTCTGTACTTTTCCTAAACAAACACAACTAAGGAGAACTTAATAAGGATTAAAGGTGAAAGTTTGTGTGCCTAAGTGACAGGATGATAAACTTAGGGTAAATCGTTTGCCAAATCTCTTTGCTTGTTACTATTTGAGAAATTGAAGGCTGACATAAGAACTGCATCGAGTGCCAGTCACCACACTACTTACTTTTATGGGTTTTCATGCCCACGGATCTGTTTCAGCCTTACTAATTTTTTTTTTCCACCCCCAGAAAAACTCTTGAAATGTATTGTTGTGCTCTTTCCAGGCTGAAGCATGAGACACCTTCATACCCACAAATACACATTATCCCAAGCTAAACAAAGATGTTCGGTCAGATATTGCTGCTTCTCATCTGTTTCTTTGGCATTACAGAGAAGATGCCCACAAGCCCCACTAGTACAGCCGTGCCAGTGGAACACCACAGCTAAGCTACTAACCCTGTCACACTGGCATCACTATTTTGCTTCTGAGACTAGATAAATTGCACATAAGGAACAGAGGGTGCAAAATTAAGAGATAAAAAAAACCCCATGGTCCTCCTCTAACTTCAGCCTGCTGTTCGTTTCCTTCCAACACTCAGCTCTTGCCTTGTTTTTGTTTCAGTACTAGTGGCTTCCTCCTCCGCTTCTGAAGCGTAAGTAGGGAGTGAGGCACCAGGAAAATGGAAAACGGGAAAAGTTTGCCAGTTTTTTTTCCTTCTTTTTTTTGACAGCTACCTCCCCTCTCTTCAGCCAGAAGTGGAGCACAGATTCTCAGTTACTGCCTACTTTCACTTGTTGACAGCAGACAAGTTCATAGTATTTAAATAGTTACAAACAACAGTTGCAAGGACAGACTCTGCCTCAAACTTGAATTTGCTCTGTATGAAAATCACCCTGGGAAAATTGAACTGTCAAGCCTCAGAAAGCTTCCACTACTCATGTGAGACTGTGATTTTTTTTTCCCCAAGTATTTAGAATATAACTCAACTTGTGTGAATTTTCACATGGAAAAATCAAAGGTACAACCCTGACAACAGAAGATAAAATTTCAAAGCCCCCAAATTGGTGTATTTTTTCAAAGCAAACGTTACAATTTTCACATGCCCAAAATAACCTTATCACTCTTAATATCACTTTACTGTGATCTCTATTACTACATTTTCCCAAAAACATACTCACCTTGATACAGATGCTAAGCATGTAAACTGTTCATCCAACCAGTTAACATCAGACAAACTAATGGGCAACTGAAACCAGCCTTACAATAAGAAGCATTAGACAAATTACTAGTAGACAGATGTATCAGCCCTATCCTAATCAACCACATAATTCCAGATAGTTAAGTTAAGAGAGCTTTGTTTCAGACAAATGAAGCATCACCTGCACATGAAAGCTCTGTTGTCGGTCGAAAAACACTGGACACCTTCAGGAAGCAGTTTATATCCCATTATGAAACAAGTTACTGTGCAAAACATTCAGTTATTTCAACCTTTGAGCAGGTAAAGGCTCTAAACATGGACATTTAAATTATGCAAACTGAATGTGGGCTATCCAGTGTACATGCTAATCCCAAAACACTTATTAGGCTTCACAACAGTCATTTACTCTTCACTGGGTTGTAGCCAAGCTGCTTTACTGTAACATAACAGGTGGAAAAGCACGTTACTTAGCCAGCCTTGCTTCTCTGTCTCACAGTAAAAAATTAAAAGTACTGTAGCTACCATATCATACCACTTAAAGATCTAAGAGATGAATGGTTTAACCAGTAGCAGCCGCCACTCTGGAGCACTCTGCTAAGCACACAGTCCCACACCCATTTCACCGGTTGTATATGGGGTAGCAGAACAAACATTCACCATTGCCCAAACAACTCCAGTATAATACCTTTTTCCTCTAAAGGAGAGACAGACAGCAGAACACTGGAATTTCTTTAACTCTAGCAGTCAGAAAAGGCTTAGTCTCTTGGAAACCACCAATCTTTTATCTCCTGAAACTCATTGCTTGTTTAACCTCTATGCACAAATGTGACCATCTTCAAGAAAGGAAGCAGAGCGATGAGGAGTTCAGGCTTTCATGAGCTCTGATCTAACTCTTAGATTGTGGGGCCAAGCAAGCATTAGAGATGATGCGATAGTGTGTGAAGTCTTTGGTATTGCCTGTCCCAGGTTACAAAGTAGCATCTGCCTGCATGTAGATAAATCACAGATAATGCATCAGTAGATGCACTCAAAAATACTTAGCTTTGTGGTTAACTCATATCTAACAGTTCCATGTTTCTTTTAACACCAAGAATTTTGCAAGTGTCTGATCATCTCTGCACTTCCGGATGTGAAACGATGAAACTACTATTAAAGCAGCGTGGACACTAACACAGCAGCAAATGTTTTCTTTCATGGACTCCATTTTCAGTAGACTATTACAAGGCGACCCGTTTCCTCCCAGCCAGCCAGCACTGTTTTGCTAGAAGCCAGTTTTTGTGGTTGTCTTTTCAACTTGGTTTTACAGGCACTGCATACCCAGTGGAGTCATACCCAGAAGTGCAGCTATCTCAGCACTCATGAAACAACGTCAGCGTGCAGTCCTCCAGTAACACTTTGAGCTCATGTACATCCAAGCCTGTGTATAGGCTTGGAATGTGTCTATGCTATACTACCCATTAAAGAGAAAAGCACATACATAGACACAGGTATATAGAGAGTTACATTAGACAGTATGTGCACACATGTGTAGATGTGGGAAACGTACAATAAATAATAAAATCTGGCTTACTCCATGAAAGATGGAGTCTTTCAGACTCCAGTCTGACAAGTCAGCCAGATGATTTAGATACTTTTTTTCTCTCAAACAGGTTTGAGAAGTCAGAGCATCTCCCGGAAAGAATCATACAGCTGACAAGTAAACATGACGAACTAGTATATACGCTATATTTAGCAATATATAGGAAACATATAGGGAATATATTAAGAGCTAAAGATGGATTTAATTGTTTCTGACTATTCTAGGATATATTTCGACTTTCAGAACAGATCCAGTCTTAGGGCATTTTCACTGACCTCAGTGGCAGCTGCAGAAACTTGACACATTACAGGTAGCTATCAGTACTTTGCAGCCTCCAGCCCTGAGCTGCTGCTTTTTTTCTGTATTTAACTATGGGTTTAGAACATTAGCATGTCCTTTTGTGGCTTGAAACAATGTGTGGAATGATCAAAGGAACAATTAACCACTTACTGAAGACAACAGTGCTCATTTAGTAAATGTCACAGGTAGGAGCACTGATAAAGGTTTATAAAATATGTCTAGTAATGTGACCAGGAACATTTAAAAAACAGGTGCATGAGACAAGCTGCAAGTACTTACTCATCAGATTAATATAGCCTCATGCACACGCAACCATCATCATCAAAACCAGTATTAAAATGTGGGTAAATTTTATTCCCTCTTGCAGTGTTTCTTATACACTCTCAGCGGGAGTCTTTCCATGAACTTGGAAAAGGTTGGCATTAGGCCCTAAATTAAAAACCTCAAAAAAAAAAAAACCAACTCAAAAACATTTAATAGATGAGAAGAGAGATGCAAAGCTCAGATCAATTTATATAAACCCAACTTGAGTTCTAACCCTTCAGGAAGACAGCCAGTTTTTCCTTGTTCGATTTCACGTAAGAGCTGGCTTAAGTCTGCTCTTTACTTTGGAACAACTTTTATTCATTACAGCTATCAATCTTGAAGATATCCAACTATCAGTGCCCTTGCATGCAGGGAATACTATTTTAGCTTATAACTGCTGGATCTGTGCTTTTTTTGTTTGGCATGAGGTCAATGGCTAGTTGTACTTCATCCTCCCTGCCTACTGGAGAAAATGACTGAAACTGAAAAAGAAATATTCTGTAAATAAAAAAATGTCTTTTGGGTCCTTCTGTGTCTTTGGTAACATTCTACCTAAGCCTCCCTCTTGAACCTCTGTCTGCACCTTACTTTTGGGCAACTGGGTTGTCTTTCTTTGAATGTACAGCTTTGTTCAGTCACATGCATGATCAGTCACCAAACATGCAACTTCCTCACCAACCCTGTAACTTGGAGGGATGGGTTTGGTTTTTTGCTTTGTGGGGGTTTTGTTTGTGTGTTTTTTACAGAGTAAATAACTTTTTTGCCATTTAGCTTTTAACTGTGATAGGTTTCATAGGTAAACAAAGTAATACAAACAAAGTTTAACCTGCTCTACACATACAGCATTAGAGGACCTGGAAGGATGACATTGAGAATGAACAACACGAGTGTGCAGATTAAATATGGGCAGATTCTTATCTTGATCATCATAATTTGCAACCTATAATGCTGCTGCATATCCAGTTCATGTTAGTTCATTAAAACATATGACAGCATCATTATTTCATCTTTCACCTCTATGGCTTACATATACTGACACTTACTTTTCAGACTGTGAATACAAAAGGTCAATGGTATCATAAACAGACATTTTCACGCAGCTTTCCAGGCAACAAAAGGAGTTATTGTAATGAGGATTGAGATAGACAACTTCAGATAAGACACAAACTGAAGACAGGGGATCACTCTTTCACTTTGTCATATGTTCTGTCCCATTCCAGGCCAGAGAAGTCATTCCTTACTTAATTTTCATCAGGAAAATCCTGATGAAAAACCTGAACAGGTTTATATTACTACAAGTCAACATAAATCCCTAGCCACCTCACACGGCACTGCACAGTCATTTCCAGGGTGCAAACCAATTCATACTAATCCATATCAAGTAGTTTCTTACTGCAGCTAGGCACCAGGTCTTTCTTGTTCTTTCATTCAAGGCATTTTGGGATTGCTTGAGGAAAAAAACTCTAATAAAAGGCAGAAGTTAGAAGGGGAATGGGTAGAACTTCTCAAATGGAAGACAGCTGACAATAAGAGAGAGGAAAGGACTCTAGATCATAAACAGCATCACCAGGAAGTTAATACAGGATGGCAATTTATTTTATGGAATTATCATGAAGGTATAGCGTCAAGTACAAATACCAACTGGTGCTTTTAAAAGTGAGAAACTCAGATAGGGATGTTTTTTTAAAAAGAAACAGGATTTCACCATGCAGAGAAAACTTTCATTCTTAATGAAATTCACAGACATAAATATCCCGTATATGTAGTTCTTACACTGAATTCTTTAGCAAGTCTGAACTGAACGCTGAAAAGACATTAATTCTGTCATGACTATAAACTACCGGAGCACAGTGCCAGTCTACTAATACAAGACTAAATAAGCATTCAGTTATGCAACTGGTGGACGTCAGAGGTCCTCCATCACTTCCTCCATTAAAAAAAAAAAGTGTTTGTTTTTAAAAGAACGGTCTGGTGAAGGTACATGATTAGAATGAAGGAGCCCTGTACTTCAATTCATCTTTGCCCATACCTTTGGCCAACTTTGAAATTTTTATTAACACTGTATTTTTCTTCCAGAGTATGGCTGTGGACTCTCTAATCCTCGAATAAAAATTGCATAATAACTGCATTAGCTGTGCTGCACAACCAGTTCAGCTAACTTGCTTAGGAGAGAATTGTTTAACTTCTGAAAATATATACATTTTAATTAGAGTCTAGATCCATTCAATAGGGCAAAGTATTTAAAAAAAAAAAAAAAAAAACACTGTAGCAAGGAGTTAGAAGAGACCAGCAACCTACACAAGCCATAGCTGAAGATGAAGGGGGATTAAGTACCTTATTCCTGATAACAAAAAAAGAGAGGTGGGGGTTTAAATCTCTGGCCACGCAGGCTCTTTGCATGGTTTTCCTCTAAGGATTTGTCTTATCTTTCTCTGTTTTGTTTTTGAGGCAGGGGAAGGAAGGAGGGGTACAGCCCCTTCCCATCTTCCAGCCTCTCTGCAGCATTAGGATGCCCAGCAGAAGTATACTTGCATTCATGCAGAGAAGCATGATTCCCTCCAGGAACTGGCTACAACAGTTTCCTGTACAACGCACGCTTCCTCTCTGTTATGTCCTACACAGGTCAAGCTGGTAGACAGATCACTATTCTCAGTTGTCACTTGCCATCAAAAAAAACCTTCAACAAAGTGCAAATGCTCTGTTTGTGTTAGCTTAGGTCTATCAGATGGAGCTTCCTGTTAATGTGTATTTGTTCCAACTGTAAGGCAAAGTATAGTTGGTGCTTCCTGAAGGAAACAATGGCATAATTTTTAACCAGCTTCTTGAGTTCTTGTCAAAGAAATACTGTCTTCTAGCTCCTGTGTGAGACAGCAGTTTTATTGTACAAGAAAGATCATATACAATACAGGGTAGTCTGATACTAAGAAAAACAGGTTAGCTATACAGCTAAATAAGCAAGGCTTCTATCACACTTACGTGGCTCTTCTGGGAGATTGGAGTCTGTAAAAATAATTTAAATTACGGGCAATGTACCAAAGCACAAAGCACGCAATTAATCAAAAGTCATTTAGGACACAGCACCAGAATTATTGCAGGAAAGGCCTCTAAGGTCTTGGCAAAGGGTATAATTGCAGTAGAAATGCAAACCAGACGTCAAGATGCTTCAAGAGGAAAGGTTAACTGCTCACAAAAAGCAATGTTATTGCATCCTGCAACGAGGTATTGGTTCCTTTGAGACTAGGCATTGTTGAACAGGAAGAAGATAATAGGTACTGTGTAAGAAACTGGAAAAAGTATATGCTACATTTAAAACAAGTGCATGACCCAAGAGATGTGAACCACTGGACTGCAGAAGATTCATCAGGGCTTCTCAGATGGTTCATAACGAGCTTCCAATGTGCCTGATCATAAACCCCAACATAGCAACATGACAGCCATGGAAGGAGTAAGTGCACATGCACAATGGGGAAAGGATGTCACCCAATACTCCAAATCAAGAGAATTTTTGCAGTTCTTTTGACATGCACCTCAGGCTTAGCAAGAGAAAAATATGTCATTAGTGCTCTTACTTGAAGACTAGAAAAGTAGAGTGAATATACTGTAAAACAATGAAAGATTTTTCTCTTATTGTGGTTTGATGAAACACTACAGAACAGGGGAGAAAAATGTAATTTTCACAGCTTATTTTGCGTGAAACATCTCATCCTCACTTTTTGTCATTCTAAAATACCATTAGGAGAACAGTACAGTCCTGTGTGCTGTCCTCATCCTCTCAATTCCACATTCAGGTTTGCCCAAGTCCTGTAGCAGCCCACCATTCAAAGCAAAACCCACCATCCAGCAGCATGTTCCAAAAGACATCCACTGCTGTGCACTCATTGCCTGCAGCTCTAATACACTGCCCACCCCAAGGTGAGCATCAACGCCAAATTCAGCCTATACTTGGTTTAAGCATACATGCAAGCATAAGCAGAGCTGAACCGTGGCTTTTCAGCTGCCCAGGCCAAGCCACTTGGTGGTGGCAGCACCAGCAAGAGAACAGGTAGCATCCCTCAAAGGATTTGAGACTAAATCATCCTTACACTGTGCTGCAGCTGGGGTGGGGGTGGACATCTGCCTTGTTTTACATAAGAGGCAGATTTAGGCAAAAACAAACATGAGTTGCAAACAGAGGCTTAGGACAATACATCAGCTGCACACCACCGCTGAAAGCAAATGGTTTGTTCTTACTGCAGTAGAGGACTTTTATCAGCCAATTCTGGATAAGTTTTCATTTTAATGAGAGAGGAAAAAAAGATAGGAGAGAGGTATGTTCTAGAAACCAAATGCCACAATGCTGGTAAAACTTGCTTTCTAGGTGGAGTTTTATACAGTCAGTCTGAGGGCTCACTACATCACTTTTCTTGTAACAGCAGATTCAAGGCTGCAGAGTTTAGAATAATTTAGTTTCCAAATATTAAAAGAAAAATACTAAAAGCTCTCTGAGACTTTGTAAAACCTAGCTTCTGAAAAATTGCCAAACCTAGAATATTGCTCTGCTTTGCTGTTATCAAACCTAAATTAAATAAATCTTTCTAAATAAGTTACTGTACTTTTTTTTTTTTAAATAAACTTGAAACAACTTTCCCTAAATACACAATATTTCGTTAAACAAGTGTGGTGGATTGATACTGGCTGGATGCCAAGTGCCCACCAAAGCCGCTCTATCATTCCCCTTCCCAAATTGACAGGGGAGAGAAAATACAACGAAAAGCTCGTGGGTCGAGATAAGGACAGGGAGATCACTCAGCAATTACTGTCACGGGCAAAACAGACTGGACCTGGGGAAAATCAGTTTAATTTATTACCAATCAAAACTGAGTAGGGTAATAAGAAATAAAACCAAATCTTAAAACACCTTCCCCCCACCCCTCCCTTCTTCCCGGGCTCAACTTCTCTCCCAATTTTCTCCACCTCCTCCCCGCAAGCAGCGGAGAGGGACGGGGCATGGGGGTTGCGGTCAGTTCATCACATATTGTCTCTGCCACTCCTTCCTCCTCAGAGTGAGGACTCCTCACACTCTTCCCCTGCTCCAGCGTGGGGTCCCTCCCACGGCAGACAGTCCTCCATGAGCTTCTCCAACGTGGGTCCTTCCCACAGGCTGCAGTTCTTCACAAACTGCTCCAGCATGGGTCCCTTCCACAGGATGCAGTCCTTCAGGAGCAGACTGCTCCAGCGTGGGTCCCCCACAGGGTCACAAGTCCTGCCAGCAAACCTGCTCCAGCGTGGGCTCCTCTCCATGGGTCCACAGGTCCTGCCAGGAGCCTGCTCTGGCATGGGCTTCCCATGGGGTCACAGCCTCCTTTGGGCACATCCACCTGCTCCGGCGTGGGGTCCTCCATGGGCTGCAGGTGGATATCTGCTCCACCATGGACCTCCATGGGCTGCAGGGGCACAGTCTGCCTCACCATGGTCTTAACCATGGGCTGCAGGGGAATCTCTGCTTCGGTGCCTGGAGCACCTCCTCCCCCTCCTTCTTCGCTGACCTTGGAGTCTGCATAGTCGTTCCTCTCACGTATTCTTGCTCCTCACTCCAGCTGCAGTTTGTGTCCCAATGTTTGGGTTTTTTTTATCCCTGTCCTTCTTAAATGTGTTATCACAGAGGCACTAACAACATCGATGACTAGCTCGGCCTTGACCAGCGGCGGGTCCGTCTTGGAGCCGGCTGGTATTGGCTCTGTCGGACATAGGCGAAGCTTCTAGCAGCTTCTCACAGAAGCCATCCCTGTAGCACCCCCCCGCCACCAAAACCTTGCCACGCAAACCCAATACAACAAGCAACAATATTTACTCCTAATGGCTTCTCTTGTTTGGGCTGGCCAGACACTATTTTAATAGCTTCATCTGACAGAGCATTTTAAAGAGCTGTATATATTACCCCTCTTTTTTTTTTTTTTCTTCCCTATTTACTTTCATCACAGCAGTACTGCTACAAATCACCTTCCCTCCCCAATTAAAGATCAAAGGACATTGTATTATGCCTCCTAAAGCATATGCATCGTAAAATACTGCAGAAAAACTAGACTTGGTCCGCTTCTCAGCTCACAGAATTGCTTGCTTAGTAACCAACTTCTGGATATCACACATAGCCAACTAAGAATGCTATCCTACCCCAAAGAAGTAAAACAAGGCAGAAGAAATTAAACATTGTCTCCACACCTAAGGAGAGAGGCACTAGCCCACAATGTTGTACAACTGATTTACTAGTGCAAGTGCACATAAATTTGTATACTAATTTTACTGCAGTACAAATCAGGACTTATGCTTCTGTATGTTCTATAAAGAAACACCCACATTGCTAGCTCACTAAAAACCCTCCATGACAGGAAAACAATACTGACATTTTTTGACAGCATCCTTTATCTTTAGTTGTGAATAGAGTGAAACAGTGACAGGGACTAAGAAGCCACAGATAGCTAAATATACAAATGGGGAAGAAGTAATCATACCTTGAGCTCCTGACCTGGATAGATGCTTAATTTGATTTATTCCAAGTATCACAAAAGAGATACCAGACCTGAGTAACTCTGGCCTATCCCCTCACCTGATCCCCCAAATGTCTTTTCGTGCTCCCTTCTCCTGAAACAACTGTGTCTGAAAGGCACTTTCATCAGTGCTGGCAAGTAAGGTGAAGACTGTGAGAAAGATCTGAAGCTGGGATAAGTACTCTCACCACTATTTCCATTACGATCCTCTGCTTTAATTATCTAAAGGTACAGTTGACAGATGTTTTCACAGAAATCAGTATTGCTGCCTTCTTCTGAGCTTTTCCATATTCAGTACTCTGCTGCACGTTTCTAGGCGTGTTGGGGCGAGAAACATGGCACCCTTAATGCACACAACTTAGAAACAAGGAAGAGAAACTCCATGACAGGTTAACATTGCTAAGGTGGAAGCAGAGGAATTCAGCAGACAGACATATTTCCATTTCCAGAGAGGACCAAGTGTTTGCTGAAGGAAAGACGTAACGCTTGGAAGCTATGGCAACTTGACTTTCTTAGTTTGCTTTAAGCATGATAGAAATTTCAAGTGCCCCTGGAAGAGAAGAATGAAAAGAGTCTAGAGAGTGACAGGCAGCTTTTACATTTACAGCAACAGAATCTTTCTGTAAATACAAAAATCTATATAAATATGGGCCATGAAATACAGAAATGCTCAATACTCCTTTTCCTCAAAAAAGCCTAAACACACTAAATTCCCAAAACGCAACCCATGCTATGCTTAAAGAGCTTTAGCTTTGTGTCCTCATCACACGATAGACAGTTTTCCAGGCTGAAAATGGGTAATTATTTCCATCCTTCCAGCAGCCAAGTTAGGTGTTTGTGGAAATTCCAATTGTCTATCACTGGGCTAAAACTTCTGCTGTATTGTTTGAACTTGCATTAAAACCATTCAAGACTTTGATCTATAAATTGATTTTACCCTTTCAGAAATAAATCTCGCAAATCTACACAACATCCCCACAGACCCTGGCATATTTGTTAATACCATACGCTTTATGAGTGATAATACAAGAATCAGTGATAATACAATCACCCACAGATGAAACTGAAGCAAATCAAGTTTGGCTGTATCAAAGAAATAAGTATTTTCCTGAAAGCATACAAATGGCATGACCTGGGTCAACTGTTTTTGTCAACTGCCATCATTAATCATTTGTAATCCAAGAGCAGGTTGGTCGTGCCAGCATATGAGAAAATCTGAAGTTCAGTGCAAAATCATAAGAAACTTAACACTTCAGCCTGTCAGTAGCATTCTTCCAATAGCAATCACCTACTTGCCAACCTACGGCAGTAGCTGTGGTGTTGTGACCATAGCAAGCTGAATACACGAGTGAATCCAGATTCACAGAGAAAAGTAGCATCTTTTAAAATGAACTGATAAAGGTGGAAGAAAATTAGGTGAACTGTCAAGCATTAAATGGAAGTCTCTCTTGACTTTGAGCTTATCTGTCTTTTCCAGCTATGCGCACCAGCCAATGTACCGAACAGTACAAAAATAGATTAAATTCTAATAGGATACTAAAGGAAAGCAATAAAATTAAGAAAGAAAAAAAAAAAAAAATCCTCTGCCCCAAAGAAAACAAAGTAACAGTAAAAGAAAATTCTTCAAGAAAATTATAATCATTTCTGAGGCCTGCATCCAAGTGACATTACAAGGTGATTTAATGTCCAAAATACTTAAGTTTCAAAATGGAACTTCAAACTTGTACACTCAACTACTAAAGAACTTCCTTGTAAGAGAAGTTAAGATGAAGTAGTCAAAGGTGTGAGATGCTTAATACCGGAACCTTACAGGAAGGGCTCCAATTCAGGAACACAGTGGTTCTACATAACATAACAAAAAAACCCAACTATTAACTGGACACACAAGCCTGCCGTGCTCACAGTAATGGCCTCAGCGCTGAAGCTGCCAGACATGCGCTTTATTTTTGCTCTTCCACAAACTTTTCTGTAGTTGGAATTTTAAAAGACTTGCCCACTATAATGATCAGAAAGTTTGGTTATAAAATGCATATTTTATGTTATAAATATTAGTATGTTCATTTAGACTGTTTTCCCCAACCAGCACCAATTAAAAGCATACTTAGTGTAACATTACACAAGAAAAATACATCAGCACATGTATACCTAATGCCATTGCCAACTTCAGCTGCCCAAACATCATGCTTCCACTCTAAAAACCATGAGGAATCTAAACATTTCTGGGAGTTGTGTTTTGATGCTGCAGAAAAAAGAAACTGTATTTATTTTGTAGTGAAATCTCAAATTCTCAGTCAGGTAACTTCAGGAGCAAGGATTTATCAAAATTCATTAATGAAAAAAAGACCTGATAGATGATAACATTTTGTGGCACATCTGAAGATGGGCCACAGCCTTAGGAGGGGAAAGCTAGCACAGTCCCTTTAAACACAGGCATACAACACCAACTTATCCTCACAGGGAGCTGGCAAATATTTTGTTATATGTAGAAACATTATTTTTCACTTGTAAATGAGAGCTCAGATTCAGAATTCCAGTGGATAGCTTTTATGTATTTTCTTAAGATTCGCAACTTTTGCTGCTAGTCCTGTGGCCTCCAGAGTAGTGGAAAAGGTCAGTGCACTCGTGTAGACCAGCTGCTTGGGCTATCCATCATACCAGCTGCAAAGCAATCAAAAGAACAGAGCAAAAAAAGCCTTGGATGGAAACTCCTTCTGAACTTTGTTATGCTATTCTGTCTCCCTGAACTTAAAAAGAATTGTTCCTAAGCTGCATCATTTCAAGGCTATGATTTGACACTATCCTTTAACATGTAGTTAGTTCACCTGAATTCAACTGGACATTAAGCACTTGATTAAATGCTTGCTGAATTTGGGCTTCACTCAGGGCAGATTCCAGCTCAAAAGTATATCTTCATTGGAAACAGCAGGGGAGCTTAGCTATAAAATCTAGTTCAGGATTATTAAGATCTTACTATATTTCTGATAATTCTGATATATCATTGCAAGACAGTATGAGGAAGCAAGGGTGCAATGCATGGGAAACAGCACACTGCATAGTCTACCATTCCAGTGTTAACACCGCATAAAATGATTTCTATCACAGCTCTTACTAAGGCTTTCAAACTATACATAGGAAGTGCTTGCTAACAGCATGGAATACATTTCTGAAAACAGAGTGATACAAGTCAGAAAAAGGCAAAAAGAGATTTGAATTCTTTGGCACATTAATTGACTGGACTAATAAATGAAATTCCAGTTAATGTTGCAAGGCCTGACATTATACATAGAAGTTTGAACATGAACTTGTTTCAATTGCATGGAGGAAAGCACGCAGTCTATCTGCAACATTAAGATGTCAAAAATATTAAATTACTCAAATTTAGCACTCAAAAGAATTCCACCTCATTTAAGCTTTATAAATAACAGAAGTATTAGGGCATTAAGCCATAGTGCGTATTATTTCAATTCCTGTGTATTTCTTTTTAAAGCACCAATACTTCTAAGTATGTACTTAGTTTTATATGTGGTCCTCTGCAATGAATAATAATCGTAAACATAAATTTGTAATACATAAAACTAAGTATGGGGTGCAAGCCTGTATGAAAGGCAGACCTTGAAGAGTTCTCTCCATGAAGTCACCGTTTCATGGCTAAACTACCAGGAAATGTAAAATGATGGTTTTCTGTTGAAGTTCAGTGCCCTGGACATTAAGCTGCCATTTCAAGTGTATGTTTAGAAAGTGTCAGTAAAATGTATTGATATGATCTGCCAACATATTAAGAACATCCATTTGAATAACATACGACCTCATGGCAAAATTATGCTTTAAGATACTGTTCTTGGCCCTAAACTACTAGACATTTTAAACAAGTATTAACAACATTGCAGCAGCATCCAAAACCCCAAGAAAACTGAAGGGTCAAGTTCACCCACCCATTATGTGACACTGCAGTAGATGCATATCCTTCCATGTGCATAACTGGCTGCCAGTCACAATATTCAATAAGATACTTTCTGGTAGCCATTCACTTCATGGTATCTATTAATCCTACCTGTTTAGTTCTCAGTCATGGGAATTTATTGTTTAGAACTACATCCTGTAGATTCTGGTGGCAATGCACTGAGGGAAAAAAGCAGGGATGAAAGCTGAAGAGAGAACATGGTACTATAGAATCGCCTGTCAAGAACACTGAACCTTTTGCGTTACTTTTTAATAAACAAAGATTTGTATGGTTATAATGAAAGCTGTTAAAAGCAGTCTAATATTTTGAAGGCACTTCTGGAAGTGTATCATAATTAAACCATTACACTTCACATGTATCAAGTAATTCATAGAATTCTTACATGTAAGGATCAGATTTCCATGTATGTTCATCATACAGCAGCTCAGCCATGATTCTTTTGAATAGATTTTCAACTTAAAGCACTGATCCCTTTTGAACGTGTAGTTCCAGTTTACAGATCCTAATTGCTTTTGACCACTCAATCTCTAGTGAATTTAATAAACTACAAAGTTAGTCAAGTAGAAGATTTGCGATCCTTCTTCCATGCTAATTGATAAATTTTACAATAACTAAAAAGAGGTAAAAAATACCATATTCAGGACATACTAGTCACCTTGCAAGTCACAAGACAAAGAGGAGAAAATTACAAAGGACCAAAATAGTTGACCTTCCTTTTCAAACTGCAGCTTTAATGAAATATTTACTTCTTATTTCCGAATTATTTTAGTAACAGGCTTGCCCAGATTAAAGCGCAACTTCATTTTTAATGGAATTTTTTCAGAACAGGCTAAGAAAGTCCTACAGAGTTCAGAATTTCAGGCCAGACCATGAAGACTTTTTTTTTTTTTTAAAAAAAAAGAAGCTTAAGTAGTACCATGCTTCATTTTCTTGAAGTCCACAGGACTAATTGGAGACAGAGAAGTTACTCTTTCTGTTTATCAATGTCAAAACCCAACCTTCAATAATTAATATTGTTTTTAAAGACACAAAGCACTTCAAAAGCTGCAGAAGGCTGAGGAACACCAGTAATACCAAACAGCATTAGAAGAAAAGTCAGCAGTACAGCATAAGCCTGAAGGACATGGTTTGATTACAGACATTATTGAAATGGCACCTGTGCCATTGGAGAATACTTTTCTATGCAGTTTCACCTTCGTCAGTACAAACAAAAGCATTGTTCTAATTGGAAAGTCTTTGGCAGCAGATTTGGGAAAATAACAAAGTATCTCTAATGTGCCTAGCACATAACATTTGTTTCATAATCTGATGGAGCAGAATTAATTTCTTGACCAGCCCACAGGATATGCTTAATTAAAAAAAAAAAAAGTGGAAGGGAGCTTTCTTAGCCTATGTACTTCTTTTTTTCTTCTCCAAGCTATTGACTGGGCAGATTCCTACTGTAGGCAGTCTGCATGTGACTACCACATGAAGCAACACAGAATGCCAGAAACTGGATACCAGTGCAAGCCTCTGGCTTTTATGTTTCTTAGATATTGTTTATATTTTTCTTAATATTTCTTAGATAAATATAGTAGATGGTGACACAGATTTTGACTATCTGCTGCTCAAAGGGCCACAACCATTAAAAATATAAATAAATAAATACCAAGTTCCCATGCCCAAGATATCTTCCCCATAAAATAATCACTTTTAGAAAAGAGAGTTATTACAACTGGTCTCAAAAAAAAGAACCTAAGGACAACTAATTTATAAACTTCATATTTCCAGATTTCCTTTTATATACTGTTTTTCATTACTCAACAAATACCAAAAGAAAATCATGCTACTGTGAGATATCCTAAGAAATTCCACTGATGTGAATTCTTAGTTGGGAAGGAAGGAGCAATTTCACATCATCCATCTCTGACACAGATGTATGGGAGAACAGTATTTTATAATAAAAACATATTCTTTTCAGTAGAATTCTGGCTCCAGACCTTCATTTGAGCTCAAAAAAACCCAGCATTGCAGATAAAGAAATAAGTGGGGCACATCAGCAAACAAAACATTTGTTTGAGCAGTGAAGTCATGACCTCCCTCAGCAATAGACTTCAACAACAACAAACAATTATTCTGAACAGTGAGAAGCTTCTTTATCTGAAACAACAATCCCTGAACTTTTAAAAGGGATCCATGAAGTTTTTGTGCCTTGCTCAAGTTGGCACAGAGACATGTTTCTCATTCACTTCAGCCACTTAAGCATAAGTTAAAGTAATATTATCACTCCCACAGTAAAGAATTCCAGAAACAGGCTCCTTTCTAACCAATAAAAATCACCTGTTTGAAAGATTTTTCTTTTTTTTTTTTCCCCCGAGGCTGACTCCTTTACATAAAGGCACATTGTCAGATAAAATTGTTGCTGTTCCCCATCATGATTAAGAGATAGGAGCACAGGAACAGTTTGGGGATGGAAAGCATCGGAAGTCGAGCATTCGTAAGAGTCAGGGGAAAAAAGGTTCAGTGAAGAAACAAATAAGTCTGTCTGGAGTAACAGGCATGGCAGAAACGAGGCTCCTGAGGGAAGACGCCAGCAGATGGCCCCAAAGCAGCAGTCAGTTTCCTCAGAACAGCTTATGGACAAGAAGTGCCATTTCCAGTAGTTTTCTGTACACAATGCAAAGGCAAGCTGAAGTCCCACCTCCAGTTTGGTCTGCTGGTACTGGTGCATTTGAGAAGGTACCCTTGTTTTATTAAAATGAATAAAAGCTTTATTTTATTTATGTATTTATTTTTTTAAGAACATTAATTAATACACAGTACTAAATCTGGTCAAAAGTTGTCATCTCTTAAATGGACATTTATTTTTTAAACTTAAATTTTCTACGCACATTGTTTCTATTTTTTATCCTTTCCTCTTTCTGGCTTAGGCAATAAAAGACAAGCCATTAATTGTAAGAAAAAAGCCTTTTCCCCTCCCTTTTTTCCATAAAAATAGAAATTTTACATTTCAGAGAAAAATGAGAATTAGCTACAGTAAGTTTTCTTTTGAGACAAACTCTTTTACAGTGAAGTGTTTTTCAACGGATATCCTGATCTTGCCCTTCATAAGCCATTAGATATCATTTCAATGTGACAAAAATCACACGGTTACAGTGCTGCACAGCTTTTCAAAAGCTTCTTCCATTGTGATTAAAAAACTTCAAATCATTGTAGGAAGTATTTTAGGCAGACATTTTCCAGTAATAATGGGTCAGAAAGAGGGTACTGCAAATATTTCATTACATGTCATTACTCACACACTTCCAAGGTCAGTTGTGTCAAAGCCCTTTTAAGAAACTTCAGAATGGTTTCTCCTACAAGAACATCTAAAAGGCACATGCTCAAAAGCAATGCATTCTGGTTAAAATTTACTGCATTCTGAAATGGGACTTTCAGGTCTCTCATGAAAATGTCTTCCTTAAATCTATCCCTTCACAAAAATTTGTTTCATTAATCACAGCTGAAAAACAAACTGCCCTTCCTTTGTGTTCAGGAAGGTATGCTTGGCCCCAGCACAGCTGTGCTGATTAATGAACTTGCTGTCTAAGAAAATAAAAAGATTAAAAAGAAAAGAGGTTTCCAGTTTTTCAATTATTTTTTAATGTGACAATGGGATAAAAAGCAGTAGATGCTAGTATACTGTCGGGTTCATCACCTATATAGCCTTTAGGCAGACAAGTCTGTCCCAGGGTAAACAAGAACGAACGCTATACAGAGGCAATTGCAGCACTGCACCAGCTAAAACACTGTCCATAAAAAGCTTTCAGAAGTCTTGGAAAGCTGCTTTTTTGTTGGGTGAGAGGGGCAGGGTTTTTTGTGGTTTTTTTAATGTTTACTCAGCCTGGTATTCCTGTTTATGTTATAGCCACCACCACTTGTTGTATTATTGCTGCACCATGAGAAGGCTTGAAAGAGAATTTTGTTTTCACCATTAACAATCAGCCTGTAGTTCATTAAAAGTGGAAAAAATTATTCATAAAGAGCCATTTACAGTTAACCTCTCTATCTGTAGTAAACATACACATGCTAATGACTACAGAGAACCTCAGAGCTACCAAAGCAATTAACATAAATAAAGGATGGCCATCTTCTTCATGCTTTGCAATATACACTGTGACAAGATAGGTCTAGTTCTGGGCTAATTAATTTACATTAAGAGATCTCCTACTCCATGGCCTTCCCTACTTAGTATTTTAAAGAATTCAGTTGTATCTAGTTCTCTTACTCTACTTTTTCCTAAAATTCCACCACCTCCTTATTTGCCAGCTATCAACTAGTCATTCATTAAAGTCTGATACTTCAAAAATTTGTTACAAACCAAGAAGTTTAAGTTCTTCATAACTTCTACCCCAATATACTTCCTGATCTCAGGTAGTTCCCTTGCTCTTACAGACTGACCTTTACTGAAAGCATACTGCATACTATATATTTTAAGTTTGCAGGCACAGAGCACATTCTTTGGTCAGGTTAACACTGGGGGCCGGGGAATGGGTGCTAGCTACTTCCTAAGTGCATGCAAACTTCCACTGCAGTGACCTACGTAGCAATTATTGTCTTCATTTGCTAGCAAAGAAAAATGAACAGCGGAGAGATTAAGTGACTTGTACAAGGTCATATAGCAAGTCTAATGCAGAGCTGAAGATAGATCCCCAAGGACCCGGCTTCTAACAGTGAGTTTCACACAGTTAGATTTCCACACGCTGGCTGGGCCAGCTCTTCACACCAAAGAAACCAGTAGGCAGGGAGAGAGTAGCCTCCTGTCTTTGCCTGGTGTGGCCTACATTTAAGTTAGCATCCCCCAGCCATGCACCAATTCCAGTGCAGGCACCACCAAGCCTGGGCACAGACACTGCAGGAGATGTTTCTTGCCAGCTCAGCAGGGCCAAAGGCGGCTGCATCCCAACAAGTCCAGCACACCCACCAGCTTGCTGTCCATCTACCCTGGTGCCCAATGCTGAGCACCCTGCTGGTCAGTAATGTCAAGGGGGGAAACCTGAAGAACTGGGGCCACCCTCAAGAAAGACCCTGATCCAGTCCTTATGCATCCCTGGTACCCTCTCCTCCTTGTCTTCCAGGGGAGGGCTCCATACGGGGAGGCAAATCCCTGCATTCCCCCTCAGCAAAGGGGAGACATCCTACCTGGGGGCTGGGGGTATGAAGGATGTGGGGACATAAGGACTGAAACTGCTTTGGCCACACCAAAGGTTCTCACCCTCATTTTTAACATCCATCTCTGTATTTTCCTTTCCTACAATAAACACCGCTGACACTCCCCACAATGTAACATTGATTATATGCTGTGGTTTCCCATCAGAAACTGCTTTGTCACGACAGCTAGGAAGAAACTTGACAAGCTACATAGGTGTTTAAATAGTAAGAAATTTGCATCCTTTGGAGGAGGCTTACAGAGTCGATCGTAAACATGGGGAGAAAGCATTTGCTTGATAATTTCACTCAAAGGAATGAAAGCAGAAAGCAAAAGGGCGGGGAAGTGCTTTATAGCAGCATCATGTATGTTTACAAGCAGAGCAAGGCTACATTTGTTAAAGATAAAACAAAGTAGTAACTCAAATACAAGAGGATATTAACTCAGATGAGTTTTATGTGCCAAAAGGGACACAGAATGCCATCTCTCTCCTTACATCTTATACTAGAAAATGCTCAAGGTATAGATGTATGCAAGGACTTAACAATCTGTGTTGAAGATAAAACCCCATGTTACAAGCTTGAGCATTACGGAAGAATCAGTGTTTCCTATCAATATTTGGAAAGACAACTGTGCGGCACTGTACCCAGGTGATTTTTGCTTACTAAATATTTCGAGATTTAGCTAACAAAGGGCTGAAACACACCATTCTCTGAAGAAGCCTTTTCCATTCCATTAACCTCCCAAATACCAAGGGTGTATTAATTTTGCACATACACTGTGCAAGTCCATTGTTTGATTCAGGATTTTGTGTGAGCAAAGAAGAGATCTCTGCTTACACAGAAATGAAGAGTCACACCACTGCAGTAGGCACAGACACAGATCCCTTTGCACCACTCAGTCTCTGTAGCAAGACAAGTCCTCGCATGACCATTCTGTATTGGGATAAATTAATTTCTACCTATTATAAGGCAGTCAACATCTGTTGAGGTTTTCATTTGCTTTTTTTAAACCTGTGTGACCTTTCAAATGTTATGATAGTTATGATGGACAAATCTTCCAGTATTTCTTTCTGGCCTTGTTAACACTGGAACAGGTTGTGGAACCATGCAATGAGGAAATAAGCATTTGAGCAGTGGTCAAGCCCACCAGAGATACAGAGCGCCAAGATCTTCAAAGCTGTATCAGGTACACAAGAAATCAAGGGTGGGTGTGAAATATGAAAGGTGTTTTACTTCAAGTAAATGACAGGAAGATTTAGGTTTTCTGATTTATTTTGGGAGAAGGGGAACAAAGAAGGAGAAAAGCTAAAGCAGTGACTTTGCTTCAGGTATTTCACCCGAGTCAGCAACAAAGCCATCTCTAATTCAAAGCCAAAGTAATACAAATACAGATTTACCTTTTTTAAAGATTAAGCTTTATAGGAATTACTGTATACCTCTAAAATCAGAGTTCAAATTATGTTGAAGTCAACTTATCTCAGTTCCATGAACCAGCGTTTATGGATCAGTGTCCCAAGTCAAAATTTATCTTTCCTCAGCTACACCTCTCCAGTCTTAGAAGGTGGAAGATAGCTGGCTGCTGGAACTGCACAGACTCTGAAAGTGAAACCACAGCATACCCATATGCAGGCACACACTTACGTTTTATATCGCATTTCCTTTAGAAGCTGAGGGATTATCTTACCCTCTGAAATAACAGAATGTTCTTAAAGTTTTGTCTTGTGGTCTATCGTCACATCATCCTGAACACACTTGATATCACCCATCTTGGAAACTAGACAAGGTCAGGCCCATTTACAGCTTGGACAGGAGACAGTTTGTGAATACTAGGTGCCACAGCCTCCCAAAGCTTGGCTGGAGTTGACACTTGGATGCAACGTCAAGGGCAGCCAGAAGAGCTTCTACTCCTACATTAGCAGTAGAAGACTAAACAAGGGAAATACAGGCTTCTTGCTGAATGGAGTGGCTGATTTAGTGGCAGTAGAGACAGATAAGGCTAAGGCACTCAATGCCCTCTTTGCCTCAAGTCTCCACCAGCAAGGTCTCCCTGACCTCTCTGCTTAGATGCAAGGTTCAAGGAGGAGATAAACTACGAGGAAGGAATCAGGATCAAGTTAGGGATGACTTGAGAAAACTCATCCTACACAAGACCATGGGACCAGCCAGGTTGCATCTGAGGGTGCGGAGAGAAATGGACTGTGTCACTGTGATTTGTCACTCTGAGGGTAATGGAGGTGGGGTAAAGAGTCCCCTGACAACTGGAGAAAGGTAGATGTTGCACCCATCTTCAAAATAGCCAAAAAAGAATACAGCAGAGACTATTCTCTATGCAACAGCTAGAGCTGAAAAAGTCACAGCCTACACCACTATTTCAGTGTCCTGCTGTAGCTAAGACTGGCACAAACTGTAAGTACTCTCATTCAACTCTACTGGAAGTTCACCCTCAAAAGCTATATCCACCGAGCCACAGACACAAGGGCAAGAAGCCAACAATGGAGCAATCAGGAAAAAGGAAATCCCTTGCATCACAAGATTCATCTGCCTGAAACCATCTGGAAATTGACTCTTCAGGATATAAAGTTCACAGCATACTTTCTAAAGAAATCCAAGCAAAAAAGATTCACAAGTTTCCTGGGCTTTGACCCAGAATAGACTCGAACATCCTTCTCTGGTTCTATATAGTTCAAAGGAAGATTTAAGTGAGAGGTAAAAATTTTCCATGCTAAGACAGACAGCCCCTTCCTCATCCTTCTCCAACCAGTCCCACTTAATCTACTTATTTCCAAAAGGATGAAATCTTGTTGTTTCATATCTCTGGGGTGATTTGGTGAACTACAGAACTCCATGAACCCAAAAATCAGGGAGAAAGATGCAACAGCTACTCCCTTCAAATCAGAGGTTTGGAGGAATACTATGAGTATCTTACCAGCCAGCACACAATCAGGAAGACTGTCTGCCTGGAGTAAGCCTGCTGGCACTTTGCAACTTCTAACCTTTTTTAGCATGAAAGACACAGAGGATTCATGGTGCAAGACTGATGATGCTAGTAGAGTCTCACAAAATCCTAACAATCTTTTCCCATAGGTTTTGGGAGTTGGAAAAGTGACTTTTGTTTCCACCAGCAGAGAAATCCTTGCATGAATCAGTCCATTAGATTTAGTACAAAGCCATTGGTGCTTTTACCTTCTCCCCCAAGCCCAACACATATATAGCAGGAAAAGATAATTGTCACTCCCTGTTCTTCATGTGTGAAACAGTATGTCAGTCTTCACAGGGACCAGAAAAGATATGCATTAATTTTATCAGAAATGGCTTGATATCTTTCTTAAGGCATCATTTGTTGATGGCAACCCATCACAATAGCTGCCTCACTGAAGTTTAAGAGTGTAAAAAAAAAAAAAAAAAGTACGCTTGAAAATTAAACCTCACTTCAGACCAAAGAAAATAGAGTCAACATAATGTGCTTTAACCAGCAGGCCTAGAAAAGTGCCCTGAGGGTAAACAGGACAGACTCGTCAGGTAGCATGCAGGGGTTAAAAAAATGGCATCAAGAATTTCCTAACTACCAGTTATTCTTCCAGAGAAGATCAGCCTGGTATACTGTCATGTCACAAATGTTCAAACACACACTCTTTTTGCAGCAGAAGTTGCCAAAAGGTCTTAAATGATAGGCTTCCAGGGACTGCCTCTGTCATGTTTTGAGGTGCCCCACCATACGGTGTGACCAAACCCTACCCAAGAGATGCAGGGCATTTTCCAAAAAGCTGTGGGATCTAAATCCTGTCTCTGTCATGTCTTTAGGGGGGGAAACGATTGGTGATAACTTTCTTTTCTCCCTCTCCCATTTTCCAGTCTTCTAAACTCACTTTTTTCCTCTTTTTCTCCTACTCTGTCACTGCTGCAAAGGGAACAAGCAAGCATAGAAAAGTGACCAATTGAAAATATTTTTCATGGCCCACTTTCGGTAATTTTAAAAATAAAGAGAGAAACAGAAATTTTCAGAAAGGGAATGTTCAACATGGGGATGTTTGAAGGTTTTCAGTGTGTTTTGGATTTTAATTAGCTCTCTAACAGCATTTTTTAGAGTTAGGAAGTCTTCAAGCCAGGTTAAAAAATGCAGATATAGTCCAAGAGGGTGCCCTCAAATGTTCATTGTTTGGTATCTCTGGAAACAATATCCAGTATATCTGGGGAACTAATGGAACTTTCGGGCATTCAAAAATATTCATTTAGTTTTGGCTCTTTCACATGCTGTTGTATATTCAGTCTCTCAAAGTAAACTAACTTCATTGCATTTTTGATTCTAGGCAAAACAGATAACCAAATGCTCAACCGAATTCATCAGTTCAAAGTGAGTTCCTCTTTTACACAATTAATCAGCTGCAAAGACACTGCACACACAAGGGCTCAGAGAAGAACGGGCTCAAGTACACAAGGACACACCATAGTCACAAACTGAAAGAGACAGCAACCATGGATTACTCCACTGAACACTGGCAGCTGTAGCAGTCTCTTAGGTTTGCTGATGCAAATGGCAAATAGGTAAGGGCACACCATACTTACAGAGGGCAAAGGGGAAAAAAAAACCCTCCAAGCCCACAGAGCAGTATAATGCAAGAGCATGTCCATTTGCAGAATGCCACACATATTTATTCCTCCCAGGTACGTTGACGGCACTCAATAACAATCCAGTTTACATGAGCACACACCAGCTGAACAACCCGTCCTATCATCATGTGCTATTGTTCACACACAAGAGTTCTTCCTAACACTGTTTAAATACATAAAATGGAAACTCTTGACGCAAACAGCCTTTGTTTCTTGTGCAAAAGATTTGTAACATTAACTCATTAACCATAAATATTTAAAGTGCAGCTCATAACATTGTTTCCCCTAGACCACTACACTGCTGTTAAGGTACCACTTTCAAACTTGCGTTTTATCTGAATGGCTTTTTACCAGCGGTTCCCGAATAAGGCCAGGAAGCAAGTCCAACACTTTCAAGGTCACCATTTGCATGTCAGATTGCACTGATGGTTATAACTGTTGCCATTTTCCACCTTGAGGGGGCAGGAAACTAAAGGTCTTCTGGGTAATCAAGTGCACATGTAGAAACAATAAAATACACCCATTAAAAGATGAGTGCCAAGCTTATTAATACAGTCTGCTTTGCCAGAAATGGCAGCTAGCTCTAAGTGGTC
>VYZW01033891.1:0-21693 GCA_013401315.1 Balaeniceps rex
AGAGTAATGAAAGCAAGGAAAAAAACAATGTCTTAAGCTGAGGAAAAAACAGAAGCAATTTTCTCAGCTCTTACGAAGGTTCTACATTCCTTTGATTTTTAAGACCTGCTAAGAAATAATTTTGGGCATATTTCTCAAGGACCAACCCAGAGAGGAGACATGTTTTAACAAAATCTATTAGCAGATAATAATTCACGCTATCTATCATATTGTACCATTCATTCATGCATCATCTAACAAGATGACATTTAATACAAAATAAGACTGATGAAGGTCGCAGGAATTTGTGCAATTTATTATTGGTGTCAAACCAGATTAGTTTAGCCAGTGCTTGACTAAAATTTGCCTAGGATTACTGTCTCTGAGTAAAAGGTTATTATCCAGTGGATGTTTTTCCTCTCATACTCAGTCTTACACTCTGAGAACTAAACTGACTGTAGGGAGTTCTCTGAATCTCACTGGAAAAGAGTTATTCAGGTCTCGTGTCATGCTTCTTCCTCTGCTTTCACTTACACTTTCAGATCCCTGCAGTCACTCTCCTCAATGGTCCATCTAAGGATTATAAGGAGATGCAGGAGCAGTGCTATTCTGTTGGAAAACCCTGCCAGAGAAACACCCTGGGGAGATAAAGATCTCTGTTTGGGGGTAAAAGAACACAAAATATGCACAAGCAATGCTTTTTTCAAGAGTTCATTTGAGAGCTGACCTGAATAATAAAATGCAGGAGTGAATGGTCACATTGAACACAAATCAAAAAAGATTCTACTTAATTATGAACCTATCTGATAGTTCTGGGAGCTGCTGTTGAAGAGGCCAGACCACTTTAGTTCTTTGGTCAAGACAAATATGAAGTTGTAACAAATCTTAGTCTTTGTTGAAATCTGACCTGTAGCAATCACTAACACAGGTCTAAATGCAGCAATTGTTCAATACTTTTTCAGAAATCCAGTCAAAGTTTATATCCTCTAAGATTCTTGCCACAGATTTGGGGTTTTTTTAAATCCCTTTTCAAAATACCATGTTTCTGCTCCTGTGAATGATTCAGACACTGCCCTCATTCACCTTTAATGAAGTTGTCAGAGTTACATCAGGGTTAATTAAACCCAAGAGGCACAAAACTACAGTGTGGCATGAACAGGATGTCTTATATGAGGATGAATGATATTCAAACATGACAAGCACCTCTCATTCCCATAGTATTCCTGCACACATTGGTTATTCTAGCTCCCTGTCCCCCATTGTATCGCAAAATTTGTCCAGAACACTTGACATACGCTCCTCCTTCATTTGGAATCATATAAACATCACTTATATTATCCAGTGTTTATTGCAGGGTTAAGCTATACCTCTGGGTTAGAAACAAATCTAGACTGAGTTTCCGTGAATTTGTCATGAATGAAGCTATAAGTAATGCCTCTGAAGGCGGGGGGAAGCCCTTCAGTCTGAGCAATTTTACGTCCTAATGAGACATTCCTGCCTATGAAAGTTAATGTTGTGAGAGCCCAAGAGAGAAACCTGCAGAAAGGAAAACTCATCCATCACTACAGATAAAGCTGGGAAGGACTTTTTCTCTTAAACTTTTTTTTTTTTTTGATCAGGAGGCAACAATACTTTCTTCCAACTGAAGTTGTTCAGGTAGATAAGAAAAAAATTTTTAACTTTCTTTGTTTAGGTTTTCAGTTAAATCAGTCCCCTGATCTAGCTTACTAGGTAATCACACCAATATTAGATTCAGCACAGGGAGTGAGAGGAACAAGTGACCAGGGCATCTTTTGGTGACACTTTGTTCTGGGTTGGGAGTTTCAGCCACTCAAGGTATGTGCTACTGTACAGGGTGCTCTGCCCAAAGGAGGAGCTCCAACACACAATGAGCACTCCCATAAAGCTGCTTGTGACTGACAGACTTAAGAATTAAGTCATTTTTAAAAGACCTTATTTCTATACGGTCAAAATTCCTCAGAAGTAATAGGTTTCAATAAAGTTTCAGGAGTTCCAGCCTCATACAATTGAGGAATAGCACATATAACAGGTTGCAAGAGACATTCTCCTTGCTCAACTCTACAAAAATTTAGAAAAAACCTTTAAAAGTCACTATACGTTAATGTTAAAAACATTTAAAAGCTTCCACTAAATGATCATACAAGGTACAATGCAAAATATGTGCATTGAATGCAATGGCCAAAGAGCTGCAACATGAAAGCTTCTGCTTTGTGATTCAATGGTAACATGAGCAAATGCCATGTAAATTTTAGACTTCTGATTTTTTTTTTTTTTAACAGTTTGCTTGTTATCAGATATGACAGCAATGCCTAATACCATACTTTGCCTGACACATCACAGCAAACTTTGATTGCTTCTGACTTTGCCAGACTTAAATGCTTGGGCTGCAATTTCCCAACTTTTGTCTCTACCTCAGGCAAAACATTGAGAAAGCTTCAGTGAAGACATTTCTGTAATTTCCAAGAACAAAAATACAATATAAAAAGAGATAAGGTTTTATTAAAGTGATACAAAACTACCTGGCATTGATCCTTCAAGAAACTTTAGTGCCTCCATGCTTTAGGAAGGGGACTTGATACCTGGCAACTGCATTGAGTCTGCTTCAGCTGTCCACAGCTTTGCTACAGAGAGAGCTCAGGCACTTGGGAGCCCTAAGAGGCACCTCAGAAGTAGTGGGGTTAAGAAGATAAGGGAATTAAGTGGACACAGACTTGCCGCAGGTGTGAAAAGGAGATGTGCTGTTCATATTTCCCCATACAGGGCCAGGGCTTGCCTGCTCTATGCCATACTTTGGCATATCTCTGGCTCTACAGGGAAGCCACAGAGCTACTGGGGAAGTGCAGTGGGAGTCAGTGATGGAGCAGGAAAGAGGGAGAAGGGCTGACGGTACAGAGGCCATGGACCCCATGGCTCAGACAAGCTGCCACAACCTCAGAGACAGCCTTTGTCACCCTTCTCTAGTCTGTTCCTGAACAGTGTCCCATGGCTCAGGCACCCTCTCACGCCCTGGTCATGGCTGTCATGAACTAATAGATGATTAATAGTAAGTCCTTATTTACCCAGTCATTTACACTAGGACTATATCATGACTTCAGAACACCTTAAAAGCCACTATTTCTACTACAGAGAGGGGTTTTTTGTAATTATTTTCCTTTGATAATGTCACCAGGGATCAGCCAGCTCCACTTTGCTGGGTTCAAGAGAAACCTGTGACATCATCATTTCCAGCTCCTATCTGAGCTTGTGGTCCAAATTCAAAGAAAGATAAAGGAAATTTATTCATTTATTCCAGCAAATTTTGGATTAAGTCCTGAAATCAAGGCCACTCATGAAGCCAAACAAGCTGTGTAACATGCTTCTTTGGTGGCCTGTGGACCTGGGAGACAGCATGCATGCAGAACTCATAGGCACTAGGAGGGATGAGCCAGAGCCATTTGTTCACTGTAATGGGATGACTGGGTGTTCTTCCACCACCTTCCCTAAAGGTCAGTGTACATTTGGGGAGAGTGTGGGGGGGTGGGAATTAAAGGCCACTGCTAAGTGCCCCAGCAGTCAGACACTGCTTCTAGGTTGCAAGTAGTCACCTTTTGCATGACATTTCCCCACCTGCACATGACCTCATGGAAAGCAAAACTGTTACTTCAGGAAAAAAAACAGTCCTCAGGCACTAACAGACATCATTTAGCATAGATTGCTGCAGCAGTTTCAGACAAGTTATCTGACCTTGAACAGAGGAGCACAAGGAGCCCTCCCATAATCTCTTTCCTCAGCTTTGCTACGTGGACAGTAGCTGACAGCAGAACAGTGCTAATGTACTGATGGGAGAAGAGGGAGGAAGGAATAGAGTTTTAAACCATCACAGTTACTTTTGCAGAAATGGTCTGACAATAGCTGGTCAGAGTACTGTTCACACAGACTGCAGCCTGGGTTGAGTATCAGAAGTTTGGGAAGTGATGTGTTTTTCCCTATCCATAAGGCAAAATGGGTAATATCAGCACCACCCAAACTCCCCTTCCCAGCTTGGGAAGTATGTCTGCTCAGATGTGCTTATTTAATAGAGTTCCTTCCCCTTGCTCCACTTCACAGGAGAAGAAATCAGGGATGTCATCCCTGAATACCATTTCATGCATTTCCTCTCCTCCCTTCTCTCTGCCTCAGTCATGCAACTAAAAATTCCACTATAACTAAAAATCAAACCTGCAAGAGAATCTCTGGAAGTGTATTAATACAAGACCCTCTTTATTGCATTCCCACTTATATTGCTTATAAAACCAACCTGACTGACAAAAACCTAACCCTGCAAGTTACCTCTCCCCCTTCTTCCGACCACTGTATCCTCTATTTTGCCATCTTTCACCCAACTAAACAAGTGGGATGTCTCTAAAATAGGTTGTGACATGAAAGCATGGCTTTCTGAGACAAGTCTTAGCCAGAAAACCAAATTTTGTGCTATGAGTTTGAGTGATGTCTAGCAAATTTTGAATCCTATAGTGAATCTTCTAGCCTAATAATCTAATTTCAATTTCTAATGTGTTGAATGGCCTTGTTCCTTTACTTCTTTTCCATAACTTTAGTTGTTACTTTTAAATTGTTTCTGACAACTTTTTTCCAATCAAAACATCCTCAATATTCAGGGGGGTGGGGGGGAAAAGAATTGTTTCTAGGGTAAAATTATGTTACCCTGTTCATGCTCTGCCTGGTGTAAAGCAGATGGGATTATTTATTTTTCTTAAAACTTCAGTACTTAGAATCTTCCTGGTGTATATATGGGCTTATTTGGATCTTGACCATTAATATCCATGTGCAGCTATGATTTGGTTATGGTACAAAGACCAATGGTATTGTAAAGTCACTGTAAACAACAAATGAGGAAAAGTAGGGAGAAAGCATGGGCTTTAACGCAGCCTCCCTTTTATGAAGATATCAGCCATAACAGCTAAACTGAGGAAGAAAGAAACAAGTACCAGAAAAAAGCCTGGACCATTTTTTACCCTGAGGTGTGGAGGAGCCAGGGCACAGTCTCAACTTGAATTATGAGCTTGTTCCCAAGGAAGTCCTGGGCTGGTGTTTCGGTATCCTGCCTCTTACTCGTGTCTGGGAGCACAGTCACAGTCTTCTCTCAAGGCAGAAAGTGCTGTATAGCAGAAACAGGTCATAAGTGATGGGTTTCAAATATTAGGTAATACCCCTTTCCTCAGTGTACCTGAATGGTACACAGAAAACTTCTTTTCATATTCATACCCAGGAATCCCTATTTTGCAAGGGAAAGAAACATTGCTTCTGAACATGAAGATTTACAGATGATGAGCAGGAAGGAGGATGCGAATCAGAGCTGCATGCAAACCTGGTATCCCTATTCTCTTCAAGAATTAATTACCAGGCTGGCTATTCCTGACCTCCTAAATCTCAGCTGAAATCACACCTTATCAGGGAAATAATCAGAACAAAGGGAGAATTTGAGAGCTCTACCTTCCTTAAAACAAGACAAGCAAGACAAAGTGTTAATAAACAAAACATTGAGTTTTCAAATGCAGTTGTTTTTCCTCACTGTATTGAAAATGAATGAAGTTCATTTTCAAGGATAAGAACATTCTTTGAGCCATATACCTGTAACTGTACTTGAATTTGTACTTCCACTACCTTTGGAGAGTTTCATTATTTTTTATAATATTCTAGCTGCCATTCAAATCTCAAACAAATAATGAATAATGTAAAATCAATTGCCTAGAAATAGGTTTACTTATAAAAATCCATTGAGTTGGGGTAACCTGGCTCAATTTTTTTTTCCTCATTCCAGTTGTTCAGGAACTTTTTTAGTCCTCAGGCTCCCAGGTAATTTATATCCAGCAAGCAACTTACAGACTTCATTTGATCAAACAGACTGATGTGAATAATAAATTTTTTAGATTGCTGAAACATCCAATCCTGACAGGTTTGAGATTCTCTGAATGGTTTCAGGAGCATCTCTTGGGGCAGTACTGCTTTTTATAGATTCTTAGCTATGAAAAAACCATACTCAGAGCATGCTGGAGTATAATACGCAGCTCATAGATAAGTTTGGATAATGGCTTCTGACAGCAGGCCAGCCATTTTACCAGTGCCACAATAGCTCTCTTGATTACAATTGTTGATTTTCATATTTAAATGCAGTAATACATCTTTAATTACAATTACGATCACCTCTAGTGATATAGAAGCTACACTGTACACTCCAATGAACTTCAGGAACATTCACATAATTGCTCACATACTACAAGAATAAGACAGTATTCCATTTAACATAACTGTAAACTTTTTCAAATACTCACATTATATCTTGGCATTGCTATCATGCATTTCTAAACAGAGGGACTTCCACAGGTCTTTGGTACTTTTCAGCCTGCAAACAGAGCAGAGCTGCAAGCTGCATTTCCATTTAAGAACATGTTCTCAGCTCTTTGGCATAAACACCTTGCAGTGCAGATCTGTCTTTCCCAAGATAAAGTTCACAGAGTTAAAAATTATAAGGTTTTTTCTTCTTTTTTGTTCATATATAAAATGTAGCAATTTACCAACATTTCAATCTTTCAAAGATTACTGATTGATTCACAGTGAAACTCAAAACCTAGTCACTTCTCAAATTTCCCTTGTCCTATTGCAGAAGTCAGACTGCGTGAAACCTTCATCTATATGCATTGTGAAAACACTTTTGAGCCTGAAAACTGGTAGAGGGGAAAAAAGTGCAATACCACTAACTTCAAAGCAGCAAGCCTTTGAAACCCATCAAGCAAAGAGAAACCTTAAGGCTTTTTCATCAAGAGCTGTGGACATGTTGGTAAGATACCCCAGAAACATCCCCAGAATCATGCCTCTAACAATCAGTTTCTACACCAATGAACAGCCAGGCAAAACAGAAACTTGATGGAAATGTTTGGGGGTTTTGTTTCTTTTAATCAGTGTTTCAAGTAGTTTCATTTTTTGCCCCTTCAAAAACACAATGCATTTTTAATCCTTCCCTGACTTAATAAGAATCCTACGGGTCTACAGAGCTCATGCACATACACCTAGACCTCCACTCTAAACTGGACCATGGTGAGGTCCTCTCACAGTGTCACCATGTTTTCAATAGAAGACTAAAAATACAAGAGAAGCAGCTTGCACCTGATCAGTTCACAGTGCTGGGGAAACAGTATTTGTGCACTTTTCTTACAGCATAACCTGCTGCTCCTTAGGGACCAGAGAGGCAGGCTGCCTGCATGACAGCGGTGAAGGCAGCAGAATTCACTACAGACAGCCTAAGGCTGTAGGCTATGACTCATAAACTCAGAATTCTGGCTTTGTGATGCATAATTTCCCCTTTCCAAAACAAAAGAAGAAAATAAACAACAAACAAGACTGAAATAGGATATCCCACCTGCAGTGTTCCTTCTAGCATTGTAATCTTCGCTGACACAGCAATGCCAGAGCACACCTAAACTGCAGCACCTGGAAGAGCATGAGCTTGCTTTATCTCTAGCACCCTGACAGTTCTCATATGTCACCCAAAGAAGCACCACTCAAACCCTCACCATCCAAGGTCACAGGGCGTTGGGACATCTTGAATACAATTCCCAACAGCAAAGCCTACTGCTGTACCCAAGCAAGACAGCTTGATGCCAGCTCACAACTGACACAGTTATCTCCTTTGTGTAAGTCAAAGTGTAAGAATGCACCAGGTATAGAAGAATTGCCTGCATGGTTACCCTGGGCAAATCATCCTTCATTTGTATGTCATTATTAGAGCTGCCTAGAGATGTGATATATGGTGACATGGAAAATGTTAGCATGAGGTAAAAATAATCTTTTATATGATGGCCAATAAAAAGCTTGTTTCACCCATGGAAATCAGATCTATTTAATACAAAAAAAAAAACAAAAAACACTCCAATTTTCTGTCAAAAAAAACAAGTAATAAACTGAGAGGTTTGGAGCATTTCTGACCAGCCAAGAGTTACTGGGTTTGCAAACTATTTAAGGTTCTAGAGATAAGCATGTTATTTAGGACCCATTGTGTCTAAAGATTCTTTGCTAACCATACCATCCTGAACTCATCTTGATCTCCAAGCTTTCAATTTCATATCCTTTGAATTAGTAATTCATTGGAAGGTACATAGCCACAAAAATTCCTTAAAGTACAGTAAAAACTTTCACAAGTTTTAATCAATAAACCACATGTCTTGTTTTTTTCAGTGGCATGTACAGAATGCTCACATCAAGTGCCAGAAAGGTTCTCTCACCTGGTGCTGTGCTTTAAGCCCAGTTGGCAACTACGCACCCCACAGCTGCTCGCTCACACTCCCCTGCCCTGGTGGGATGGAGGAGAGAATCAGAAAAAAGTAAAACCTCTGGGCTGAGATAAAGGCAGTTTAATAGGACAGCAGAGGAAGAGAAAACAATAATAATAATAATAATGATAATAGAATATACAAAACAAGTGATGCACAATGCAATTGCTCACCACCCGCCAACCGATGCCCAGCCAGTCCCCAAGCAGCGACTGCTGCCCCCCAGCCAACTCCCCCCAGTTCATATACTGAGCGTGATGTCATATGGTATGGAATAGCCCTTTGGTCAGTTGGGGTCAGCTGTCCCGGCTGTGCCCCCTCCCAACTTCTTGTGCACCTGACAGAGCATGGGAAGCTGAAAAAGTCTTGACTATTGTAAGCAGTACTTAGCAACAACTAAAACATCAGTGTGTTATCAACATTATTCTATTAAATCCAAAACACAGCACTATGCCAGCTACTAGGAAGAAAAAGAACTCTACCACAGACGAAACCAGGACACCTGGTTAAATTTAAATGAGAAGTTTTTCCTGTCTGCAGAACAAATGAAAACTAAATATCATTAATCTTTGATACTGTGGAGACTACCAATATTTATATCCCACTAAATTTGTGCACTCTGAAGTTTCTGAGAGCTCCCAGCATAGATTAGCGTCTCTTCATACCAAAAGCCAGGAACAAGTCACTTGCACTCCAGGAAAAACATTCATAGCCATTAAGCTCATGACACATAGCTGAACACGTTCTCCTCTAATTATGTTCAGGGATTAATAATAGAAATGCACACTTTCTGATTTGGTATGAAAAAAAGGCAGACCATCAGAAATGTCTGCCCTTCAAGAACAAAAGAAGATATTTTTGTTTAAAAGTTAAACTGAGTTGACTTATATTTCCCTCTCAGCACTATTCCCATCTTCTTATTTGATGATGTACATGAATATCATACCAAAGGTTCTTCTCGTGGATTGCTACCTCATCTGGAAATTAGAAACCAATGAAAACTAACAAGAAAAATTACATTTCCAAAGGGATCTGGACAAATCTTTACACATCTGAACTGAAATCTACCCCCAAAAGAATCTGATATTCAATAGGTAGGCAGCTTCTCCAGCAGGAAGGAGGATTTTATTGGTTTGTATTGTAGGGCTTAAGATTTAATCAGATAATACTCCTAAAACCCTACTCTAACACACTGTTAGCATATGCACAAATGAGTTGCATGGTTTCCCACCTCAGTGTAACACAACTGGCACCAGTTATTATATTAAGTGGTAATTCCCACAGATTAAGCCAAGAACTGAATAGCCAAAGAGGAGTTGCTTACATGGGCCTACTGAAACTACCCAGATGGGGCGGGGGAGTGAGTCGTAGTGAGTCAAGGTGAGAGGAAGAGGATTTTCTTTTGTTGTTCATCAAGCTGAACATCCCCATTTTATCCATGCAGAGAGTTTGGTATCTATGATTCCAGTAGTTTGTTTGTTTTGGTTTTTTTTTAAGAAAACAAAAACCATAACAATCCCCTAAATCAGCACAAAAATCCATCCTTTTCCTACAGCCTGGTTGCTCAGAACTGCAGAGAAATCCCTGTTTCCTTTAAACAATCCAAGGAGAAGTTGGCTTAGAGGCTTCAGAACATTTGAAGTCACAGTGCCCACTCTTGAGGTATTAAATAATACAGTGCAAGAGGAGATTCTCCTGCACAGCAAGGTAAAAGAAGGAAAGACAGTTTAAGCTGAAGGAGGCAATTAAGGTAGGGCTGCAAGGAGACCCTCAGGATGATTTTTGAATTTTTTCTGCAAAATTGCCTCTCTGACTTTTCAATGACTAAAGGCATCAGAGGACTAGATGTATACAACTGTGCTTTCTGCCTACTGTTGACACTCCTGGAGAGCAGCAAGCGGGCACAGATTAAGGCTAAGCAGAGTGCTCTTCGGACAAAGGTGTCTGACTGCAACTAGGACATCAAACACACCGCTACTGTTGGCAGTTGCTAAGGTGAGTATGAATAGCACAGGGTGTGCAGCAATACACTTCAAGAGTGGTTGGTTGGCCCCTGCTTGCAATGTCTTCCCTTATAGTGCTGGCACAATGCTGAGGCACTGGCAAATACAAGACCATGGGGGCAAGAGGGGCAGAAACATGACTGGTAGGAAAAGGCCAACAGCTGAAATATTCTTGATCTGATCTCTTTCCTTTCCCGAATTGTAATATTCAGAGCCCTGGCCTGGTGAGAGATTTTCAGCATTGGGGAAGTCAAAAACCACAAGGTGACCTAGCTTCCCTCAGTATGCTTTATTCATCTGACTCTGCTGTCTTGGTACATCTCCCATGGACTACCCATGCAAGAGCAATCCTCACAAGCTGGGATTTCTTACAGCTTCCTATTAAAGATACCCACTGGAAACGCCAACACGTCAGAAAATGTGACAAACTCTGAATCAGTTTTTATTTTGAGTGCAAGAGCACATTTCTATAGCACTGCCTAAAATACTAATTAAAAAGAAAAATACAGTAATGAGACCAAGACAAACTCTACTCTCAGGGAGCCAGAATAAATCCATTGCCTCCTGGATTTTCACATGCACACAGGAGAGCAGAACCTTGGTTTAAGATCATTATTTCTGACAGAATCATTGTTCATGTGAAGGTGGGCTGAGGTATTACTGGGCCATAGGACCCAATTTGCATCCTGATTAGCTTGAATCACAAGTATGAGTCCATGTCCCAAATGCATGGAGACAAGAGTTCAGGTTACATTTCCATGTCAGAGAAGCAAAGGAGGATCGCGCAGTTTGCAATGTGGCATGCCAAGGCTCAAAAACCCATCAAGCAAATCATCAAGGAAAGCCTGACTCAGCCTGCTCATCTTGTTTTGTTTGTCAGCTTGAACATGGATCTGGAGAAATTCCTCAAGCTGTACAACTCAAACTATCCCCTTGTTCCAAGGTAATAATTTACACTAATGATACATTACACAAAGGAGGTGGAGGAGCAGAGAGTGCTGGAAGTGGCCACCTTTTTTCTCCTAGGCACAGCAAATCATTCCCAAGCAATTCTACAGCTCTGATTAAAATATCAGTTTCTGAAAGACACAAGAGCATACTGTGAAATCTGTATTATCTGATACTTTACTAAGAAAGGCAGCTTTTGCTGCTGAGAAATAAACAGCTGAAGTCCAGCTTGACTTCACCTGGCTGTTTGAGCCCCAGGAAAGAACAGAGCACTACATTTATTTTGTAGTGGTGGATTACAGCCTGAGCTTTTATAAGGCAAGAGAGTTGCTTGCAATACATTTGAAACAAATCAAGAAGAAAAGTAAAGCTCTTGTCCATAGAAAGGATGTTCACAATACGCGGTTTGTGCCACTAACTAAAAATATTTAGGGATCCTACGCTGGGGGGGGGAAAAAAAAAAAAAAAAAAAAAAAAACAAACCAAAAAAACAAAACAAAACCAAACACCAAAAAACCACACCAATAAAACAACCCCACCAAAAAAACCCCAAACAAACAAGAAAAAACCAAAACCAGTTGCTCCACTGTTTCCGGCTTTCTCAAAGGGGAAAGAAGGTCTTTGCTCAGGAACTTGCAGGCTCATTGACAGGGTTTTAAACTAGATGTGAAGGGGGAGGGGGAACATATCAGGCTTGCCTGTGACAAGCTATGGGATGATACACAATGGTTAGAGGGACAGGTTGCTAGTATGAGCCCTCAGCCTGTTGCCCAGAGGTGTGCTGGGGACACTGCAGCACAGTCGAAGTCTTGCAGAGATGAGCTGGGGACTCCTGAGGTAGTAGGAGCCAACAAGGAAACTTCTGTGAAACACCTCAAGGGAAACAAGGGGTGTTCCACTGAAAAGGTGACGCAGCCAACAACCCAGACGAAATGCCTCTACACGAACACACACAGCACACAAACAGGAAGAGTTGGAAGCTACCGTGCCACTAGAAAGTTATGACCTGATTGCCATTACTGAAACTTGGTGGGACAAATCCCATGACTGGAATGTGGCTGTCGATGGCTACAGGCCATTCAGAAGGGACAGGCGAGGAAGGAGGGGTGGAGGCGTGGCCCGCCATGTAAAGAAATCAATACAGTGTGGAGAGCTGTCCCTGAAGAATAACCACGAGCAGGTCGAAAGCTTATGGGTAAGAATCAGAGACAGAAGCAACAAAAGGAACCTTGTGGTTGGTATCTACTACAGGCCGGCTGATCAAGGGGAGTCTACTGACAAAGACTTCTTCCTCCAGCTCCCGGAGGCTTCGCACTTGCAGACTCTTGTCCTACTGGAGGACATCAACCATCCCGACATCTGCTGGAAAAGTAACACAGTGAGCTGTAGGCAGGCCAGGAGATTCCTAGAATGCATTGAGGATAACTTCTTAAGCCAGGTAATAGACACCCCTACCTGAGGGTGCACAATATTGTACCTGGTCGTCACCAATGCAAGTGAGCTCATCAGTGACGTCAAGGTTGGAGGCGGCCTGGGCTGCAATGATCACACACTGGTGGAATTCATGCTCCTGAGGGATATCAGAAAAGCAAGGAGTACAGTCAGGACCCTAAATTTTAGGAAAGCAAAATTCCAGCTCTTCAAAGAGTTAGTCAGAAGGACCCCCTGGGAAACGGTCCTCAGGGACAAGGGAACGGAGCAAAGCTGGCAGATCTTTAAGGACGCCTTCCATAGAGCGCAAGAGCTCTCAGTCCCCAGGTGTAAGAAATCAGGCAAGGAAGGGAAGAGACCAGCATGGCTGAATCGAGACCTGCTGGTCAAACTAAAGGGCAAGAAGGAACTGCACAGGCAGTGGAAGCAGGGACAGTTATCCTGGGAAGAGTACAGGGACGCTACCCGGTTGTATAGGGATGGGGTCAGAAAGGCCAAGGTGTGGCTGGAGCTGAATTTAGCGAAGGATGCGAAGAATAGCAAGAAGGGCTTCTACAGGTATGTCAACCAGAAAAGGAAGGTTAAAGAAAGCGTACCTCCCCTGATGAACAAGGATGGAGACCTAGTATCAGCAGATGAGGAAAAGGCTGAGGTACTCGACAACCTTTTTGCCTCATTCTTCACTGGCAACGTCTCTCCTCACCCCTCCCGAGTTGATGGACCACAAGATGGGGACCCTCCCACTGTAAGGGAAGATCAGGTTCGTGACCACCTGAGGAACTTGAATGCACATAAGTCTATGGGACCTGATGAGATGCATCCCAGAGTCCTGAGGGAGTTGGCTGATGTAGTTGCCAAGCCACTGTCCATAATATTTGAAAAGTCATGGCAGTCAGGTGAAGTCCCCCATGACTGGAGGAAGGGAAACATTGCTCCCATTTTTAAAAAGGGTAGAAAGGAGGACCCTAGCAATTACCAACCTGTCAGCCTCACCTCTGTGCCTGGGAAGATCATGGAACAGATCCTCCTAGAAGCTATGCTAAAGCACATGGAGGACAGGGAGGTGATTCAAGACAGCCAGCATGGCTTCACCAAGGGCAAGTCTTGCCTGACTAACCTGGTGGCTTTCTATGGAGTAACTGCATCAGTGGACAAGGGAAAAGCAATGGATGTCATCTATCTGGACTTCCAAAAAGCCTTTGTCAGGGTCCCCCAAAACATCCTTCTCTCTAAATCGGAGAGATATGGATTTGATGGGTGGACTGTTCGGTGGATAAGGAACTGGTTGGATGGTCACATCCAGAGGGTAGCGGTCAACGGCTCGATGTCCAAATGAAGACCAGTGACAAGTGGTGTTCCTCAGGGGAACATAGTGGGACCAGTGCTGTTTAATATTTTCATCAATGACATAGACAGCGAGATCTAGTGCACCCTCAGCAAGTTTGCAGATGACACCAAGCTGACTGGTGCAGCTGACATGCCAGAAGGATGGGATGTCATCCAAAGGGACCTGGACAGGCTGGAGAGGTGGGCCTGTGTGAACATCATGAGGTTCAACAAGGCCAAGTGCAAGGTCCTGCACCTGGGTCGGGACAACCCCCAATATCAATACAGTCTGGGGGATGAAGGATTGAGAGTAGCCCTGCAGAGAAGGACTTGGGGGTACTGGTGGAAGAAAAGCTGGACATGAGCCAACAGTGTGCGCTTGCAGCCCAGAAGGCCAACCAGATCCTGGGCTGCATCAAAAGAAGTGTGGCCAGCAGGTCAAGGGAGGTGATTCTGCCCCTCTACTCGGCTCTGGTGAAACCCCACCTGGAGTACTGTGTCCAGCTCTGGAGCCCTCAGCACAAGAAGGACATGGAGCTGTTGGAGCGGGTCCAGAAGAGGGCCACAAAAATGATCCGAGGGCTGGAGCACCTCTCCTACGAGGACAGGCTGAGAGAGTTGNGTGAAGCACTGGAACAGGTTGCCCAGAGAGGTAGAGGAGGCCCCATCCCTAGAAACATTCAAGGTCAGGTTGGACGGGGCTCTGAGCAACCTGATCTAGTGAAAGATGTCCCTGCTCACTGCAGGGGGGTTGGACTAGATGACCTCTAAAGGTCCCTTCCAACCCAACGCATTCTATGATTCAGAGTCAGTGAAGACAGACATGAATTTCCTCAGGTAAACTCAGAAGTTATGTATTTTCTGGTTCACATTCTCATACTGGCTTTGTGTTTCCACTGATTAAACAAAGTGCTTAAATAGTTTAAAACCTCAGATTGACAACATGAATCTCAAACTTCATCACCAAAAGCTCAGAGAGGACAAGTTGCATGATTTGTAGACACCTTGACTTAAAGAATTCAGTTCACGAGACTGCAGCTGGCAAAATTGGAAAGCAGATAGATTCAGTTTTACATATTGGGGTTTTATTGTACTTGTACACAGTGCTTCTACAGGTATTCATCTCCCACCCTCAACAGCAGTCTAAGACAGGCACTAAAAGTAAGGCCAGAAACAGTCCCTGTTAAAAAGATCCATTCATCCAAACCACAAGGTTTGTACATCAACCTTGGTTCATCACCACCGATGAAAGCTCTCTTCCATAGCTCCCATGCCTTCCCCCCTCCACATGCTGTATTAAATGCAGGACAGTTCATACTCCTAATTATGGCCTTGATTTTTAAGTCTTTGTTTATCTTATGGTGCCAATACAAGTACCACTTAAGCAGCAGATTCTGATAGATGGAAATAAAGCTCAAAACTTCACATTGGAGAACCTGCTGAGGAGCTGGCACTTTCTCAGAACTAGTGCTCTCAAGTCAGGGAGTGCTCAATTATAGACTGAGTTCAGAGTAAAGATACATCATCCAGAAACAATTGGTTGGTGAGAAAAATAGTATAATTCCCTAATTTACACCAGCTGAAGATCTAGTCACTTGAATGAAAGACTGACAATTTGGGCAAGAAACAATAAAACATAAATGAAGATGTGTTTACATAGTTCTGGAGGAAGAGGATTCCAGCTTAGCTTATTCTCTTGCATTTAAAGAAAAGCAAGATTCTTGTAAAAGTGGCTTTCTACTAGTGTAAGAGCATTCCTATCTGTAAGCCACTAACTAAAGCACTGTCAAGACAATATTACTTTAAAACCTGAAGCATAACCACATCCTGACCGGGCACGGGAGAGATGCTAATATCCCACAGGGCTGTTTAACTGATCCTGTTCCCAATATGTGTCTTTTGACCTCTGTGGGAATTGGTCCTTCAGGATTTCTTTCGTCATTTGTAACATATTTTCTGATTTCTACTCTGTTTGGCTCAAGGTTGATATTTAATAATGTGAAGAACAAATACAGGTGGGCTGCCAAGCTGCCTCTCAACAGCTTCTGCTGACAAAAGGGAAACTGAAGACAGCTGGGCAGAGCTGACTTTGCAAAGCTTGACTTTTTTTATAACTATTTCCTCTTCTTTTTAACTTGAAAGACAAGCTTGAGTTTCCTCTGGGGAGTAACCATCCTGGGACAGTCTCTGGGCAGCCCCAGCGCTGGGCTGCTCCCTATGAACAGCAGCTCTGGTTTGCTCACTGCTGTGCTTCCCCCCACCCCCGCTTCTCTATCCATTGATCACTATCTTTTTGACAACAGCATTGCAGACACCTAAAAGGAATTTTATTCCCTGTCTATTCTGTGCAACAAAACTCCTCTTCTTTCTGCTCCCAGACAGCTTCCCAAAAGTTAAAATCTACTCCTAAATTTGTTGCTCCTTTTTCTTATCTTTTTGATATTTCACACTGCATTATTGAAGCTGTTACTGACTTCATTAGAATCAGGTTCCAGGACTTTTTCTCCAACGTGTCCCAATTTCTCATCTTGAGGCATTTGTTGACAAATATTTTTTTCATAATCTCTACTGTTGTCGCATATTTTTCCATGGTGAAGCAGAACTAATATTACCATCCAATCTAGTGATTTCCAGATCTGTTCAGATCCCCATTTTTCCTGGCATAGAAAAAAAAAAAAAAAAGTCTTTCTTAAAATCATACACTTCTAGGAGAAAAGCATGATCCAAGTAATAAATAGTAAAGGCAATACAAGGATTTTTTTTTCCCCTTTCTTACTTCCCTAGCATTTCTGCAAAGTTGAAAGCATTGTTTTCGCCCTAAGAAGGTGTTTCATGCACACCAACATAGGTATGTTTTGTTCAGACTTCTTAGCAGTCTTATTGTTTGGTTTCAAAACTAGAACAGGACCAGAACTGAACTATGAGACCTTTATGAGAAGGTCAAGTAATTAATTTGGAAAACATCAAACTTAAGATTGAAGCACTTTAGCAAAACTCAGGCAGTTTAAAAGATAATTTTCTTTATTCATCTAGAATCTGTGTTTTATTTCCAGGGAAAAGAGTGAAAGTAAATCTTAAAAGTCTTTGCTCAGCTATATTAGTCCCATCTGTAAACTCTGTAGACAACTAGTCCATGAGTGATTGAGTAAGAGAATTGAATATAAATTCTCATAGAGCTGAAACCACCACTGATCTAGTATTCTCTCCAAAGTGAGCAGGAATAGTCTCAATGACTGCTGGGATGCTTCAGTGATGCACATCCAACACAGGAAACAGCGTTTTTTGAATACTAGTACCAAGTGGAATTCCTGGTATCCAAGATGAGAACCATGACTAAGCAGTATTGTCATTAATTGAGTCCGGTACTCAACATGCAACTGGATAGTTCACATCATGGTAAGACACCTCCCCAGTATGCTTAGAGTCAAAATTAAGAACTCCATGTTAAGTACTGTCATTAATATATATATATTAAGACAGGACTCAAATAGTTTGCCAATACATATCTTCAAAACTGCATTAAGGCTTAGAACTACTATACTTCAAATAGTTACAACCAAGCATATATGAGAAGAAAAAAAAAAAATCTGCCTTTAGTAAATTGTACCAACAGAATTAAGCAGCAAAGAGAAACAACAAGCTGAGGAGAAAATTGGTTAGAAATTGGAAATCAAGTTGTAACGGGTAATGGTTTATGAAGGAGGCAAACAGGATAGAAATGATCCTTCTTGTTCTCCATCTGTATCAATTACATAGATGAAGGAATAAGAAACTGCAATTCACAAATTTGTCTAAACATCAGCATAAGAAGAGATACTGCGCTCCAAATATTGTCCTGGCAGCACTTTGACACTAAAGCCTAGCAAATAGAATTTAATACTGATAAGTGGACTTTGCATAATGGAAGTTAAATATTAAATGTAACCACAAAGTAAAGAGCAAACAATGCAGACAACAGATATTAAAAGGGTTAATGAAGTGTAATAGATTGTTTCTCCCCAGCTGCATTGTAAGAGCAAGAGAATAGGAGAGTAATGTGCCTGGCTGACCACAAATCCTGTCTAAATTATGCTACACAATAAACAAAATAATCTATACTTACTTTACTAAATTCAGTTTTGGCTCATTATTTATAGGAAGGTATTTAGAAAAAAAAGAAAAAAAAAAGAGTGCAGTGTATGTGTTAGCCTAGTTACTATCGAATAAGAGTTACCATTAACTTGTGTTTCCTCCCTCTGTTTCAAAAGACATACCATTAAATGCTTAATAGTGGTTAGCAAAAAATATATATTGTTATCAGCAGGTTTATTATTTCCCTCACGGGTGCTTATTTATGAGGGTTCCCTTAGGTTGGAGTAAAGCATATTCATTCCTCATATTTCTCCTAAGTAAACATGTTTGTGATTATTATTGATGGGAATAATTATGTGACAGCAATACAGAGCAATGATCATAAACAAACAGTAAGACTCACCAAGATATATACAGACACAAATACAAGCAATGGTGTTACTAACCACTAGTAAGCATACAAATTCGGTGCTCCCATCTTGCCGTGTGACATTAAGGTCAAGCATGTGAAATAGAGATTTGTATAGCTCATTTAGAATCCCCATACATTCCTTTTAATGCAGCATTAAAAGGCTTCTAGTGGAGCCTGAAATTCAATATTAATGTGGTGAGCCATTCTATTCATAATGGTGCATTGTCATTTTTAATAGGGACAGGACTAAAACCTAGGAAACTTATTTTCACATTAACCTATTTTTTTTCCTCTCAATCTACCTGCCTATGAATTGTTTTTCTGTGTCTGGACTATTCCTATCCCATGCTCCCTAGTTTGTCAAGTTGCTGGTCAGACTGGTTTTGGGGGGGCGGGGGCTAAAATCACACACACACACACACACAAAAAAAAAAAAAAAANTTTTGGATTGAAAACCTGTGAATTTTAACAGAAAGGAAAAGCCCGCCTCTCCCTTCCCCCCTATGTAGCTAAAGCTCTAATTTACATTAAAAATTATTCCTTGAACAAAAACAAGAGACATGTGGTACAGCTCTTATGATACTAATTTATGTTCCTAATGTTTAGATAGGCAAAAATTCCTTCCAGACCAGATTCCCAAACTTTAAATTTTTGTTTCAGAGACAGGGACACATGTCTGCCAAATCCATGAGTGCTACTTATGAAAAAGACACAATTTCAAGTTACAGTTACGAACCAAAATGAGTTTTCCAGATCTCCCACAAACACTCTGGAAAAAAAGCAGTGTTTTCCAAAAAATAGTCTTTTGCAAAGTGGAGAAAGAATCCTCCCCTCCAAGGCTTTGATGAGCAAAGACATCAGAGAAGTTTATTTTCACTCCACCATGCAAACATGTTTCTAAAGTTCTAAGGGTTTTTACCCTCAAAAAAATGGGTTCTTTTCTAGTCAGTCCTGCACCTAACTATGAAGTAAAGAGACTGTTAATGTTTTGAGTATAAGCATGGTCATGCTGAACCTCTAACCATAATACTTCTGGAGCAACCTCATACAGATGCACGCCTATCAAAAACCTAGTGAATATTCAAGACAACAGAAAATTAAGCAGCATAACATGCTTTCTTTTCCATCTGTCTTCACTATGGCTAGATGTTTCATTCTCTCTTCATGCTTTTAAGGACCAATGTTTCCACATATTTAGGAATTTAGGTGCTAATCTGTCTTTGTTGATAAGGGTCTTGATTAAGTTTCCCCCAAATGCTGATGCTTTAGACAGTCTACTACAACATTAATAGTAATTATAGTATATATATAATATATATAATATATAGTATAATATAATAATAAATAATAATTTATAATAGCAATAGACATCTCTAGAAATAGGTTTCAACCATACCAAAATAATTCCATTTTTCTAGAATATCCTAAAGCATCCTTGTCTGCCAAAAATAGCCACAGATAGGAAGGGACATTTTACCCAAGAAAGCTGGACTTGCAGTTCTCTGAGGCATTGAGGAACTCTTCCATCCAGATTTCTCTGCTATTTGGAGGTACGACCAAAGTCTTACACCTCTCTCAAGAGTTATTAATTCAGAAGCAGAGTTTAAGAAAGAAAATTTGCAAATTCTGGATTCAAGTACAACTTTTCTTCTTTATAAATGAATCATTCCATGTCCTGTGTCACGGACATATCACTGGAAGATGAGCCAAGATGTTTGCTTCCATTTTAAAAAGAATAAAAATAGTCTTTGGAAAATAAAATAAAGTTTTTTAAAAAAATCTACTGTCCAGTTAAAAATCAATACCAGTACTTCTTTACAATACTGGCATAATAGATGGTCCTGTACAGAACTTGGAATGTATGCTTTGTATTTTTGCTAATGAATGACTGAGCCAGTAATAGAAATTTTGATAGACAACGGTGAAAGAGAGTCCTATTCAACTGCAGATTGTATTTGCATCCAACACAATGCGGTTTTCATGATGCATTGCAACCCCAGGCACAGTATATCATCTGAACAACACGAATATCATTACAAGTCAGTCAAAGAACGGCTCTACAGACCACCCTTGAAATAGAAATATATATTAAAAAATCCATTTCTTTGCATTAGCTGAGCTTCTAGATTTTATCAATAGTTGGGTCACAGCTGCTGGGCCAGATTTGCAGCTGATATAAATCAAACATAGCCACTGGAGATCCAAAGTACAGCAGAAGACTGTTTGCGTCAGTCATAGTGAACTAAGATGAGTAAAGTCTCCAGTAACGCTCCAGCTGGTCACCAAATCTTCACCCCAAAGGGAAAGGAAATGAGGTGTGAGGGAGTATGAAAAAATTTGATTGAGCACAGACTATAGAAAGCCATTGACCAGGGAGGTTGGACTAGGTGATCAGGGGGGTTGGACTAGATGGTCTTTAAGGGTCCCTTCCAACCCAAACCATTCTACGATTAAAGTCTAATTAGGAAATATGCTTTTGAAAACTTATTTCACTTTAATGGTCTAAAATTTAGGCATCTACGTAAACTAAGCATTTGATGTCCTTTACTGTGAGAGACTAGTAACAGATCAACAAATCAGCTTCCAAGTGAAACAATTGCTGTCCAAACACTATAGGTAATATTATGCATTTATTTGGGTCAGATGCCTAATTTTCAATGGACTAAGCTTTGTCTGACTTTTTGCAAGTAATGGACTTGATTACATTTCACTACCCTTTCCATATTACCCATTACAATCAATTACAAAAACATTTCATACTGGATGCAGGATAAATAATTTATTGTACATTAAGAAAATTTGGTTTATGGACAGAAATTTGAGAAAGCATCATTCCTAGTATATGATTTGGAATTGGAAAAAAGAAGAAACATTGTACATTGCAATAGTAACATGAATACTTCAAAAAGAAAGGAAGCATTTAAATCATCTGTAGAAACGTGCAGCATAGGTAGAACAACCTTCCTATATTAACAAATGACACGACAAAAAAGCTAATACCCAGAAACATGAGCTGCAGTTAGCTGATCCATTTCTATCACTTGAAGCAATTAAAGATTTTGGGCATGATACTGTAAAGCAAATTTATCCAGGATATAATTGAATAGGCAATTGGGTCACAGAGCAAGTTCCTGCACAACCAAGATTCTGCAACCAGAAAAGAAGCAAGTCTCCCATGCAATCTTTTGCAAACTCATTC
>VYZW01033892.1:7648-25859 GCA_013401315.1 Balaeniceps rex
ATTGGACCATAATTTTTCAGGTAATTCAAGCAAACAAGCTGTTACAGTAGGTTTCTCCTGAGAAATAGAATAGCTATTCTTCTAGCATCTTTATTGCTAAGCTGTTGTCCAGCAGAAACTACCAAGGCTTGTATACCCCATCTCCCAGCGGCTTGTGGAACTAACTGGATCCAGAGCAGTTGGGTAGGGAACACTCACCAGGAAATGACTTGTCAACTACGGATTCCAATGGACTTTGCAAGACATAGGTTTTGGGACATACAGGAGGGAAAGAAAAAATACTTCAAGCTTGAACATATTGTTGGGTGCCAAGAGCTGGATGTGTAGATCTGCATTAAGGGGGTAGGTGTCTGTTCACTTCAAGTCTGCCAGAGCCAGGCTCAGAACAACAACAAAATCCCTGTGAATCCTTCTGCGTCCTGAGCTCCTGAAGGTGTGACTGAAGCATCACAACAGAGATACTTGCAACTTCAGAGAGCCTGGTCTCTTCTTTTGGTTCTAAACACACGAAAACCTGATCTGAAAGCCATCCATCTGACTACAAGACTACTAGGCATCAGCAGTATTCAACTTGCAACTAGATGTCTTTTTTTAAATAGAAAGGATGCTGGTTTATTACCATGTCTTTTATTGCAATTAAGTAAGATTTGCAAAACGTCCTCAGACACGCAGTCTGTGTTTTAAGTCTCTGAAGCCTTCAGACATCATGTATTTTTTAGCAGACAAAAGCATCTGCAAGTTGGTTTCAAGTATAAATAATTTAATCACATGATTATTACTCTTTTAAGTCAGGTGCTTATTTAAAACCCTAGTGACTATCTCCTAGGGGTGGCAAACAAATGCATTGGTTTAAACGGTTCTTTGGTTTGCTGTGCTTCTCCAGAGTTCTTGGTTGTCGGCAAACATTTCACTTAAAAAGAGGTCATCAATAATGAAGCGAGATTAATTTTTACAGGCTGTCTCAGGAAACAGTTCATGCCAGGTCATCCGTTTACTTCTGTTTCATAAGCTGCTGAGCAGAGTAAGAATTACACATGCTGCTGTGGTCATTCTCATTAGTCTCTTCAGCATCTTGGACTGCCTGGGTTGAAATTTTCAGTATAGCTGTACTTACTGAAGCAGGTGACAATAACTGTATTTACAGGAACTGACTTTTAAGTATTTGTCTTCTAAACCAGGTCACTGCTGAAGCTTATTCTGCAGCTGAGTATTGCATAAAATGGGCTGAACTAGAAAGCACAATCCTGGTTACTGTTTTTCCCTCAACTATCATTCAGAAGGTTTATTTTCTAGCTTACCAAAGGTGTTGACATCATAAGTTTTATCTGATTCAGGAAACGCTACATGTGGTACCAATTTATGTACTGTTTTACAGTTTGTTTTCAAAAAAAAAACCCCAAAACAATGTCAAAAGCTGGTCCTTGTTCTACAATGTAATTTTGTCAAACCACAGGAGAACAGGCTCTACTGAAAGTGTATTTACTTACTGCAGGGCAGTGGGAACACTTAGAAGAAAACTGATGATATCATTTCATATGTATAACTCATATCGTTGATAACCTGCACATTTAAACACACCACTCCTTGAAAATAATCATCAAATCTCCCATAAGGTTAGAGGCAGTGTAGGCATACACTGAGACTGAAAAGAAGCAGGGCCTCCTTCTCCTTAGTTGTTTGCATGCAAGAAAAAGCCACATTGCTTCTAAACGACAGTGTTTTGCTTTTAAAGAAATGATTTGCAGGTTATATACATAAACAGAATATCCAAATGTGAGAGGTGGAGCCTTCCATCTTTGCATGGCCAACCCCACAAACCCTACATTTCCATTAAGAAATTAAAAAATAATAAACCAAGAGCTTCTGAATACTCCCAGCAGTTTTGCTATGCTGTCTATAGGGAAATGATGTAGCAGAACAGAAGTAGTCCTGTATAATTCTTAAGACAACCCATTCGGTATTATCACTATTCAACCAATATCCAGGAAAGGATACTGCAGAAGAATAGCGTAGATACCACATTTCCCTTAGAGTAAGTCCGGAAACAACTGGTACCCCAAATATCACCAGATGGTAGCTATTTGTATATTACTTTTTTCCTAGTAGAAACTAACATGGCTAACATCACTTAAATATACACAAATTTAATGACCTTAAAGTGAAGTTCATGCATTGTAAAGAGCACAACACCAGTATGTTCAGACGCAGATTTTGCTCCAAGGAACTACCCCAGACGACAGTATGTATCTTCGATAAAACCTCCCACAGTGCTGGGAAATGAGATGATGTTCTCCTTTATGAAATAACATTTCAGCACTTCATTTTGATTTTAGAAGCTTTCACATACAACAGCACAAGGCACCATGGTCAAAAGTCTTGCAAAGTAGACAAACTCCATCTCAGGACTACTACTAAGCTTGAGGTAACTACCCACTTGGAAGCATGCAAAAGTGAAGAAAGTTTGCTGTGTCCCAAATTCCCACCACCTTTATCTCAGAAAGCTGCATGTCTGAGGAACAGGCTCTCTTTCTCCCCTGGAAAAGGGAGAGGTTGCTGCTTTACAGCTGAAAGATATAAGGAGCAGGAGAGAAGCCAATCTCGGCTCCTTAAAGGGAGGACCCCATTCACCCTAGTGTCACGTAGGGGTCTTGCTGCAGCCCTTTGATGTTTGCAGGTGATCAACAAGGCTGGAGCAGAGTCAAAAGCTAAGACAAGACATTACTAGAGCAAGAAATAAAATAAATGAGAGAAAAGCATTTGAGGAAGAGATAAATAACTGCATGGCCACAGCAGGCTCTTCAAGCAGATTTTTCATTGGAGGCTGGGTTAGATCCAAACACTGCAGGGGTGATGTTATCAGCTGTACCCAGAGTTTTACCCCATCCCCACCATCATTTATTTGCATCCTTACATTTGAGCACATTCAACAGCAGTAGGAGGGCAGAGGGGGCAGGAGCATGGGCAGAGCTAATGGAAACACTCACACTGTTAACAGGTGGCTCTTGTCTGTGTCAGGGAGCAAACCCTGGCCATGGTAGGTACAGACACAGCAAAAAGGCTGACATGAAAAAATGTGGTGTTTAAAGGCTTCTTCTGCAAGGAGGAATTTCACATTTTCACACTGCTTGAATTCTTTACTCTGCATTAAATGCACACACTCAGCCTCAGCCCCCCTTTTCTAATGGCCCTTGGCTGTGACATTGGGAGCATTACCTACATGCCATTGCAGGTTACGTTATGATAAATAGTGGAAGACACAGAATACAATCTTTTCAAGAATAGTATCTAACCAATTATTATTCAACCTCCTAACAGGGTGGTCACAAAAAATTATCTTTGCTGCTATTGGATGCAATGGATTATTTTGAACTCACTTTCCTCCTTCTCTGCAGTTTATTGAAGTGAGGATCTGTTTTCATGGTCAGTCTTCCCCCCTGTGGATTATTTCATAATGAGAACTATTTAATAACCTGGCTGCCTTCCCAAGGAGAGTGCCACAGCTCCCCAGCTGGGAACAGACACTTTCCAATACCTGCTCATCAGACAAGTTGGGCTTTGTCAGAAATAGAGACAGCAAAAACTCCGGTTACTTTTTCTTCCAGCCTCCTTCACGATGCTTTCCATTCCTCCTCCTCCATTTTCCAATCTTCTAGCTCAGAGGCAGCCCCAATCCCCTTTTTACGGTACAGGTTTTAATTAGTTGGGAGGTGAAGGTAAATCTGGTGCCATGGTACAAAGTGCCACACCAGGAGTCCTGAAACATTGCCAACCATTTTCATCGGTGCCAAAAATATTTGAGAATAAATCAGTTTCATCACCATCCAATGTTACCTCAGTTTTCTGGCATCAAGGATGAAAATAATTTAAAGTGTTGGAAAGGCTTTATGTTTCACATTTGTGTTGGACTTGTGGAAGCTATGGAGGGAGACAGCTACGTGTCTTTACCCTGAAATAGGTTTGGTTTTTTTCCTGTGTCAGAAAATATGATTCATCAGGCATGCCAGGGAGAGCGTTGTTTGGGAAAGAAATGACTGTATTTCCCCCCAGGGCCTCTCCATTGCTCGTGGAGATTCAAATTCTGGGAACATGACTTAACAAAATCAAACTGTATGAAGTGCTGAAATGGGGCAGCATGAGGGCAAGCCATGACAGGCCTGTGTGGGTCAGTATTGTCCTTTACACTCTGTGAAAGCTCTTTTTTCTCCATACTGATAAAAAAACAGGTTTGAAAGCCCCACATCTCACAGCCGTGCTGGTAGGTCCCATCACAATATCTTGAAGGGACCACGGTTATCAAATAGAGATGCTGACATCTTTAAACCTGACGTCACTGTTACCATTTTGTTTAATTTGTGTGTCCCTTTCACTTGCAGAGACAGGGTGTGATGGAATAACAAGTCTTCTTGTTCGTGTTTCCAGAGTCAGGACCAGCCTAGACTCATCCAGGGCTGAATTTTATCCAGCTCTGAATGAGGAATTTCCTTCCTACTTGTTTTCTTAACGACTCCATGCTAGTCAAGACAAGTTTCACCTGTGCCCCACAGGGCTCCCTGCCTGGAAATACCCTGAAAGATGCCTTTCCAACTCTTTCATAGAAAACTGCTATCTAAATTATTAATAGTAATTGTTATTATTTTCTGCTATAATTTTACCTGTTATACCTGGACGTTGAATTTGGTTCCTACCTGCCATAAACTATCTTCCTACCTCCTGGCAGGATGGAGTTCTTCCAGAGCAGTGAAAAGCAACAGTGATAAATCAGGGTGACTCTGAACCAACTCCAAGAAGCACATGCGGGACCTCAGAGTGAAGGATGAGCCTCTTCTCACCTCCAGAGGCTCTAACTGCACCTTGCTGCTTAGCCATAGAACAGCATAAAACTAAAGCAAAGCAGGCATGGAGTGGTGTGTGATTTAAGCGTGGGAGAAAAAGCTCCTGTACATGCCTTATAAACCCTCTGGGTGAGAGATTCAGAAGCAGGTCCAGCCCTATGGTCACAGCAATGGGACAAGAACATCCTCTCTGCACAACCCTTAATCCACCAGAACACAGCCAGCTTGTGTAAGGTGTGAGGCAGAGAGCAAAAGCCACCAAGAGCATATGAAGATGCCCATTTGGACTCTAACACATCTAGAAGCATCCAGCACAGCCTCTGACTGGTCAGTGCTCATCTGTGCATAATGGGTTTGATTTTGCATTTGAAAGTAGTGATGAATTCTGGATTTTCCTCTCTTGGTGTGCAGGAAAAAGCATGAGTAGAGCTGTCGCCACTCACTCCTGGGTATTGCAGCACTGTACCTGTCCCCCTTGTGCCACCGCTTGTTTCCCCCATGCCAGCATCTAGAGCACCAGCCCAGAGCACGGGTTACCATACCCCACCATAGGCAGCTCCATGCCGTCCTGCCAGCTTGTCTGGCAGGAGAAAGGGGTAGAAGTCACCAGCTCCACTCAGTAGCAACCCTTTGGTTTTGACATCTGTGAATTTTAAAACTGTTGTCCTTCCAAGCAAGGACAAGTCCCAAGCTGGAATCTGTAGGATGGAGAGCACAGATTTTTTCACCTCTTCTCCCTTTCTGAAAATACCCAGAAAACACTTTGTGCTTGGGAACATTCTTAACAAATCTTTATTGAAAGTGAAACACCCAGACAATTGGAAACGTCACCCCAGGACACAGGAGGGGTGGGAGAGGGACAGAGGGCTGAGCTCTCCCCAGGCAGCCATAGGAGCAGGGTAACACACCTCTTCCAAAGATTTCCAGTGTGCTTCTCAGCCCTGGGTAGATTTGGAAATCTCTGTCTCAGTGGGTGGGTTTTTCTCCTCCATGGAGAGATGAGAAGCATAACACAGCTGTCCACAACCATTACAGATCAGGAATATTTAAGAGGCAGAGGCATCCTATTTTTAACCTCTGCTAGGAAATATTAAAATTAATTAGTCCAGTGTAGGCAGTGGAAAATAATCTTAGATCTCTCCTTTTCTGTTAATGCAAGAGCTGTGGCATTCATCAGGAAGGCAGCTGCAGAGGCCAAGCAGCGCTGCCATCCGAGGCTGTTGCTGGAGCCAGCGCTGCGGTGGTGCCGGCAAGTGTGAAACAGCCGCTGGATGGCACGGAGCATCCTCTGGACAGGGGCTGCGGGCCTTGGATGCTGCAAAACCCCCGGAGTAGCTAAAACCTGGGCTTAAAAGAAAAGGAAAAAAACCCCGCCAGAGTGTAATGAAGTATTTTGCTACTGAAAAGACAGGACTTGATGTAAGTTGTGCCATGAGGACGCACCTTGCCAGTTATTTATTCAGGCTTCATGTGCTGTGGTGCTCTGGCTGCTGGCATCTGACTTCCTGTTACCAGCTCATGAAGTGCAGACTGACTCTGAAAGGTTTCTGTTTTTCCAGGCATAATGTTATTAAAGATTTATCAACAGCAACGTGGCAGTAAGCTTTTCCTTGCAATCACAGTATATCGCAGCCTGTGCTCCAGAACAGAAAGGGCAGGGCAGGATTCACCTGAAATGCTCTTTTACACCGAAACAGCTACACTGAATTAAACAGAGCGATGCTGTTGCATACCTGTCTCATCTCCAGCCACTGGTTTCTTTGCATTTAGCATTAATAATGTCCCTATGAAGTAGATGAGCTGAAGCTATAATGAAAATTACCCCCTCCCCCAAATCCTACAGTTCTGTAGCTTAATTGAGCTGTTTTTTCACTCACATCAAAACCTTGGTGACATCCATGGAGAAAAGCTCTGCACCAGTCCCTTCTCCTGGCACCAGGCACAAGACCTCTGCTGCAGAGGCAGAGGGTCTGGGCACCACATGCCTGCTCAGCACGGACACAAGCATGTCCTCCCGGTAATAAAGCTGCTCCTCTCCCTCTTCCCCCAAAGAGCCACATGCCAGCTAGTAGGAAAGGGCGAGAAGAGACTCTTGTTCCAACTGATCAGGCAGAGACCCTCCAAGGGAGGGCAAAGGATCAACAATTATCTCCACAAGAGATCATCATCCGTTGACTCTGACAACCCTGCTCCTGTTTAACAGTGTTTCACATGCTATGGGAAGGCACCAAGGCCTCTGGCTCTTTGGGCCCCACTGGAATTGTTGCAGCTGGGGATGCAACCCAGGCTGCAGGTCAGCAACACCCCCTGAAGCTTCTCCTGCCACAGGAGTTGTTGACATTGCTTTGGTAGGATCCTTAACACTGCCCATAGTAGCACCTGGGCCAGCGATCCCCCTTCAAAGCTTACCCAGAAGAACAGCACAGTAACAAATTTATCTCCATGTTTTTCTTACCTGAAGTCCATTTTTGGTTGGTCAAAGTAACCCTTAAAATCAATCTTGTGTCAAAATCACTTTATACCAAGAAGAGGTAGGCCTCCATGCAAGTCTTGATGGGCAATGATTCATTGGACTACCAAACTGACACAAAGTCAAAGCTTAACCAAAAGACACCCAGTCTTTGCACTGATGTGTCCCGTTTAACTTCAGATCATTAAACAAGTTAAGCAGAAAAACTGCAAAGAATTTTGAAAGCAGATGAAAACATTAAAAATATTGCCACAAATACCCAGAACAAAAATTTAACCATCACAGAGCAGAGACGAGGAGGGAGTCAGTCGGCAGACAGCAGCCACAGGAGGGCAACACGTTGCGGGGTGCTTCTGGAAGGAAGTGCAAAGCATTAACTACAAGAAAAACAGCAGCATTTTTTTTCAGTACAGGTTTTATTTTAATTGCCAGCTTCACCCCATTAAAAAAAAAAAACAAATGCCATTAGTTTCTACAGAATTCAAGATGACATATGTTAGGAGAAATGATTACAAAACAGGACCTGTGAAGTACAGCAAACTGTTTGCACCGCTACGGCATGGCATCTCCTGAGAATAATGCTCGTGCATACAGAACAGCAATGAAAAGCATTCACAACTGCAAATTCTGACAAAATGTGTTTTCAATTTATTACAGTATAAGAAAAAAAAAAATCACAAGTGAAAGAAACAAAAAGTAACTTCGCCTCAGCAGCTTTGAAAACTCTAGCCAGCAGCTATGAAGTAGCCCAGTATGTCCCAGAATGAATCATCACTTTATTCCAGCTCTGGCTCGCAGGCACATCATACTTCACTGAAGTACTTCAAATAGCAGTCTGTCTTTAAATGGAATTGTGCAAATTCATTGTATGATCTGTCACTTTGCTTCCCAGCGCTCTCTGCATGCAGACAGCCCTGTCACTCTGCCTTAACTATTTACATGGCTCAGGCCAGCTGCCTGCCTGCTCTGCTTATGGGGTTATTACACCGGCTAACTCTTGTCCTTGAATCTGGATAGCACCTACATTACCACCAAGACAATCATAGGCAGCTCAGCTTTACTTTAAATCAAAAAGCCCATTCATAAGAAAAAAAAAAAACAGGGAAGGAAAATGATTTTTTGCTAGGTATCAGGAGTCCTCCAGGCTGAAGAGCATGGAGCTCACCCCCCCTTCCCTCCCCTTCGCTGCCTGCAACTTGTGCATGAATCCAAGGGGGACACTTCCTGGTGGGAGCTGCAGCAAGTCCGTGTGTGAGGCACTCACTGCAGAGCACAGTCTAAGCTGGCAGGGGAGCCAACTGCTTGATAACCTGCACACTCCCACCCTCCAGCGACCACAGCTTCTCCTTGTTCATCTCTTTCCCAAAAGCCGCGTTCAGCCCTCCAGGAGAGCATCACTCACACAATAGCTGTTTGACTCCTCAGCCCATAATGCTGCTAAAGGCACAATGCTGCTTATGCTGTAGGGAAAAGAAAACATTTTACTTCTTCAACAAGAGTTGCACAAGGTGAGAGAGGCTACGTTGAAAACATAGCTGCTTTTTATTAGCTCCTGTACATTTCCTGTCTGCAGCACAAGAATGGCCTCTATCCTCTGCACGTGTAACCACCTACTGAATTTTACACAGCCAGGACAACTTCCCTGCACATAAAGTAAAGCACACTCCTAAATACCAGTACAGTTTCAGCAGCAAATGCCAAGCTATTCTTGACTTGATGGGGAAGCTGGAATTCTGCAGCTAGACAGGCTCATCCAAGACCCTACTTGATTTGTTTCCAAGTAAGTAACACTGCTTGCTTAGAAGGACCCAACTCCCATACAGGTACATACGGGCTTCCTCCAGGAACTGAAGATGGAATTATCACTTCATCTGCTGCCTGCATGTGCTGCATAGATGCACTTGCAGAGAAGTGTATTAAACCTCCGTATTTGCTCCTGGAAGAAAAATCCTCCAAGAAAAAGAATGCCTCCCAACCTATGCACATGCCAATTTTACAGCTAGCCTCACTTTTACTTTTTTAAATTAAAAACTAGCACTAATAAAGGAACAGATTATTTTCTATTCTTTGCTGTCAGGTCCTTTAACTAACAACACTGGCATGCACCAAGACTTATTTTTCCTCTCTCATCCTAGCCCTAACCCTTGGGATAGCTCATCCTGGATTCCCCTCCCCCACCCACCCCGAGAGGCATCCTCATCTCAAGCAACCTCAGAAAGGGAAGAAATATAGCCATAGCCTTTAGTAAACCTTCCTATTCCATATGGCTTTCAAGACTCAAGAAAGCTATTCCGTTTAAGGAACTGGGAGGACCATGTCCTACTGCACAGCCAGTGTGCTCCTGGCACTGCAAGGCATCCTTGAACCAGTAAGTATAGCAGAATCTCACCTTCAGATTAAATAAGGCACCAGTAACTTCTGTAGGTTACAGTAACAGCTCACAACAATTTGCAACCTGTTATTCAAAGGGTAACACGGTGGATAATCCAAACAGAAAGAATCTGCCCAGCAGCAATAAGGCCTCTGTTTCTTCTTTAAAATGAGATGTGACTGTTGTGATTACTCTGAATAATTTTTTTGTGTGTAAAATGGAATACTGTTCCTCTAATGAGGTTTCAAAGTTGGCTTCAAGGCAAAGATTTAAAACCCCTTTAGATTTCAGAGGTATTTTTTCTAGTCCCTTAAAAAGGGGCTGCTGTAGGAGGTAAGCAGCAGTGAGGAAAAGAACATTTCATTTCAAGAGTTATAAATTAGAGCTGGTTTGCTGGAGAAAACAAACCAACCTGGTGTCACCTTAAACACAAGGCAAGGCAGAGAGAAAACAACAGAATATAATTAAAGCACTTCCCAAGATGGAAGGCAGCACAACAGATCGTTGTGTAACAAGGGCAGCAGAGCCTTGCGGTTAGCCAATTCTGTAGGAAACATGCTCAGCTCTGTCACCGTTTTCTCCCTAATAAGAGTCCCCATGGAGATTAGATCGAAGAGATACCAAGAGCTGGTGGGGTGGAGGCAGGGGAAAAGAAGTCTAAATAAACTGCTCTGATGGGTGTTATTCTGTTCGCATGGCATTTGTCTTATTCCATCTTTTACACTGCAGCAATCAGGCTATTAAGTGTTTGTAATATCCCTTGACCCACTGCTGCTCTTGCGGTACGTCTGTCTGTCTGCGCAGAAAACCCTCTTGTTGAGTGCTGCACAGTTACACTGGGGGAGCTGTTAGGGAAATGCCAGCTCTGCAGTCAAAGGAGCGGCCACAGCTGTGTAAAAACAGCCAAGCCAGCTTTAACATGGCTGGTGGAGGCACCGTTAGCAGTGTAAACCCAGCAACTGGGAGCTTGCTTTCCCAAAGTCAGAATAAACAGTGAACCAAATAACTTGTGCTGACTTACAGTGTGGCTGTAGTGTTATCCCTGTAGCCCGTTTGATTTCACTTGGGTGTTTCAAGATGAGCTGCACTCACACCAGTGATGACCACGAAGGCACGCTGTCTGTTCTTGAGATTTGACCTACCAAAGACCGTGGCTACTTCTACGCGGGGTTGGCTCATGTCCCAACTGCACTCCAATCCCATAGGTAAAAACATTCTATCAGAAGAGTAAAATCAGTGTCCTCCGAGCCCTTTTTTGTCTCTCAAGATGTTTCCCACAAATACTCTTTGGGTCTTTTATTTGAAAATTTGGCCCTGTACTCAGTTCCTCCTCTGAACTATATGCTTGTTACTATATCAGGTGAGTGTTGTCCTGGAAGGAAATACAGTTATTACAAGATGATTTATTTTGGAGAAGATGATATTTTTATAGCATGAATAAAGTTTAAAGCTGGAAGACAATTTTCAGTCTGACTGTTTTGAGAAAACCGCTCCAAATGACTTAAAATTTCACATGGGATCCTCCAGTGCATGGTAACTTATGATGTAGCTGCAACTTTTATTCAGGTGACATTTGATTTGATCTGGAAATCCTTCATTCAGTCAGTGAATGAAAAGCCAAAAAGCATCATTCTCACCAAGTACAGGGACATGGTCTCCCCAAGCTCCTTACACTCTTGAGCTGTAACCGAGGAACTATCCACTGAAAATGTAATTTCTCACAGCCAGTTAGAACTACTGCACCTCCCACCTGGAAGAGGAAAGCCATTTGTACTGAGCTAGGCAGGAGCAAGGTTAAGTTCATAAAGCTAAGAAACCTCAAGCTGCTTCACTGACTCCCTGCATCTCCCTCAAGAATTTCAGTCTTACTATGGTTTCTGCAAGTTTTTCAGGTTTCAACTCACAAAAGAAAAACATAACATTATCAAATGACATTATGAACAACCTCAGGCTCTTCAAGTAAGTATGCATATTTTTGGCCACAAAAAAAGCCCCATGTCATGGCACTTCAGGGATATCCGAGATATCCCTGCAAAATATCTCGGATTACTTCAGTTTCTTAAGATATACAGACTGCAAAACACTTCACTGGAAAAGGAAAAGCTAAATAAATCTGAAAAATTTTCTTAGTAGTTTCAAGTGCTTCAGATTAGACATTCCAGTCCCTGGGACCCTCCATGGGCTGGGAACCAGTCTGCACCAGCTCCAGTGCATTCAAACCACGGCCAAGAGCTGAGTTGGAACATGAACAAGCCAGACGGGGATGAGGCACAAACAGGAGAATTAGAAAACATAGCAAGTACTAGGCATACACAAAGCTAACTGGCACTGATAAACTTCGCAAGTGTCAGTGCCAACCTGAGCCCAGGCAGTAAGTATAAAGGATCTAGACAAAACAGACAATCCTGAGATGGAGATCCATTTCTTAGTAAGGCTTTGAGTGCATGTAGTTTTTTAAGTGCTTTTCTTAAATTGTCACAAATGACAGGCTAGCATTCTTTAAAACAGTTGTGATCCTTCATTCCAGTATAAAACACATGCAAACATGGCTTAAGACCCATGATCACTTAGGATATAATTTTAAAAGTTTGTATGAAAAATATTTTTTATCCAAATTATAAATATTTTAAAATAAGCATTTACAAAAATAAATGGTCCATTCCCATAAGGAAGGACATATATAGCTGAAATTCTGAATACATCTTGAGGCAACACAATTATTGATGAAGCTAGTTAATAAAATCTTTGGTATGAGAGTATAATACATTAATATTCATGCACTGTTGTTTTCCCTTGGCAGGTATACTGTACAGAGAAGCGAAGAGGCAGCTTTTCCTTAATTTCTTGATATGTCTTCCAAATACAACATACAAATATTTCTAACATGTCTTCCTATGATAATAGGAGAAAAGCCCAAGATTCTCCTGGCTCTTCCTATGACTTTCGTATCTAAAACAGAATGAAGATGGGAGGAAGAAGAGAAAGTGAACATAGTTAAGTTTCATTCTAGCTAGTAAGCAGCATCTACAAAAAATAAAAATCAATAAAAAAAATTACTCTAGAGGAAACCCATTTTCTTCAATATTGTATATATCAACTCCCAAGCCAGGATAACAATGAATCTGTTAGGATTCATCCTTGAAAGTTCAGACGCACAAAGAGGAGATTACTGAATTAGGTAAGTGGGCAGCTTTACACCTGAGCACGGCACCAGATGGTGCAAGCCTGTACCACCACATCTAGGTCTGGTGGCCCTGTTACACATGGGGCATTGAGATACTGCACAGGTACAGGAAAAAGCCTCAAAAGCTGGAAAAAAGAGCCTTGAAACAAAAGACTTGGAGAGATTAGTTGGTAATTTTAGCAAAAATAAAGACTGAGAGCTGACCTGAGGCACAAGGACCTCCATAGAGAGACAATACAAAACGTCAGCTGGCACAGAAACAAGGGGCTAAGGGGCTCTACAATCTGGTAGAGAAAGGCTTAACAAAAATGATAGGCTGGAGCTGAAACCAGTTCAAACTGAGAATAACACACACACTTCTAACGCTATGGACAATTAACTGGGACCAAGAGAAGCGATGGACTCTCTGGGTTTTTTGGTATCAGTCCCTGAACGCTTTTCTGAAAACGCTTCTATTAAATACTGGTGACTGAACCTGATGAAAGGAAGTGGTAGCAGCTAAGGAAACACATGGGTTAGCCTTGAATGTCTAATGGTTCCCTTTTAACCTTGAACACTGACTCCATGGACAGTCCGGCTAAGGGACTCTGATCTGGGAATGAAGGGTAACACAGTCCATCACCTGAAATGTCCGTGAACTGGTGCTACCGTAGCCTACAGCTCTGGGAAAAAAAAAACAGTAAAGAACAATGTCAACTGTAACTGCTGTGACGGGGGTATGAGGCACTAAACCAAAATGGAGTTTGGATTCTGCTCCCTATCTACTGCGTGAAGACTGGCACTTCCCACAGTACCATGCGAAGACTCAAGAGAAAGTGACACCTCTGAATCAGCTACTCAGTCCCCCTGGATCTCTCCCACTAGCACTGACTCACTGCTTTGCTGAAGTTGATCCATGTGGACGATCAACACACTTTCTGCTAAGAGCTGCTGCTCTCAGAGCAACATTGGGTGAGTGGAAGCTAGGACTGTGAAGAGGAACAGGAGCTCTGCTCTGCTGGCTGCTGTGAAGCAGGCAACTTTCAGCCAACAGGGAGAGCTAACACCCAGAGCCAGCAACAGGGACAACGGTTGTAGCTGCTGGGGCTCAGCAAGTCGAGCCAGCGACCTCCAGCCCTGGCACTGGTCATGCTTCAACCAGCTCCCAATGGATGTGGAAGCCAGAAGCTTTGGGTCTGTCTCATGACTGCTGGGAATCATGACCCATTGCTATAGCAGCAGGAGCTCACATGACTACTGTCTTTAAAAAGAGCCCCTGTTTATGGCATCCTCTGTAGGCAAACTATCCATTATTTATATCTCGGCATGTCTGAAGCGCACTTTGTATCCTAACCTCATCAATGAATTATGACACCTTGACCCACTCTATTAAGTAAGACATGTTAGATCAAGAGGCACACTGCTCTCCTGTCCCGTGCTAAAGTAAAGCAACCAAGCGAAAAAACACCAGAGTAGATTACCTGAGTTACAGCAATACCAAAATAACGCAAATCCTGCAGCAACACTAAAACAAGCAAGGAAAAACACTGGACCTAAAGAAAACAAAAAAGGAAACACATTAAGACAGAACAGAGCAGTGGAAGTTTAGCTCAGTTCATAAATCATCAATTGCTATTAATATGCATAATTAAGTGTATTCAAACAAAGCTAACATTCACAATTATGCATGTTCTGTAGCTAATGTACTATGAAGCACAATTACTATACTGTAATTAATTTTTATTACAGTTGCTTTGACACCATTCACTGCTCACCTCTGTTCATCTAGCTATACCCTATGAAAATGAAGTGAAGGCTTCCTTAAATGTTTTCTCACACTAAAACTTTGTGCAAAAAACCTTTTAAACACTACAAAACAAAATACTAACCAGACTACTGGGACTTCACCACACAGTGTAGCATTTTACTCTATAAATAGCCCCCACTAGGCCAATGCACTGCCTGTGGGTAAGAGGATATCATACGAGTCCCGTAGAAGCAGATTTTTAGGGTTTTGGTTTTTTTTCCCCACAGATGTTCCACAAATTCCACTTTCATGACAAGAGCAAATATTCTTGTTCCTGTTTACAATTCTGCTGGAAGCTGAAATGCAGAGCCACATGCACACCTAAACCAAATCTCCCACTGGAAACATTTCCTTCACATGCCTGCCTGGAATTACATGCAGTTTAATGCTGATGTTCAGTATTGATGTTCAATAAAGCCCTTCTAATTCATACTTACCCACAGACAAAACCTCATAAAGATTTATATCTGCTTCTTTATTATCTAATACTCTATTTATATTTACTACTTCACTATGAATATAGCTACAATTAAACTGCACCTGTCAATTTAAGAACAAATGTACCGCAGACTAATAAATTAGTGGAGCTGACCAGTGGACAAGGACACTGGAGAAACAGCAAAGGAGCAAGGACTTGGTTGCTCCTTCAGATGTAATCTCCCAGCAAGGGTAGCTAGCAGCTGGACAATCTCCAGTCTAAGGCCAGCTCTTTCATCAGCATGAGTAAGAATAGAAATGATTTCATTTTCTTATTTTAAGCACTTTCTCTGTTCTTCCTGTACTGTTATACTGCAGTCAGCAATAGCGATGTGAATAATCAGAATAGCAATTTGGTTCGATATTCAAAGTAACAACAACACAGGCAAAAATATACATCCAATTAAACTGTGTTTCTGCCCCTCATTTCAGTTTTCTCTCAGGGAAAAACTGGCAAAAATGCATAGTTCATAGAAGGTGCTTTTATTCTCTCATAATTGTGTCCAAATTTCTAAAGAAAATATCAATTAAATGATAAAATAGTTCATTATAAATTTTGAAAATTCTTCAGCTTTCTTTCAGATCTTCAATTCCTTTTCAAACTATCTTTTAATGAGCAAAATATTTTCCTCTGTAATCTGGGCATTGAACAGAGGAAGGGGAAAAAAAAAACATCTTCCTAAGGAAGATATATTTAAGTTCACCCTTGCTAAAATTCCTTTCCATCTTTGTTTTCAAATGATTTGTACTTAAATTGAAAGCTTAAAAAAAACTGAAAAAATTTGAGTTTTATAAAAAAATTGATGGCCTTATGCAAAATGACAACAGCAGCTGAATAGACCTTACTATTCAAGCATTGAAGACATCATAGCAAATGAAGAGTTTCATTATAAGTGTAAGTAAAAATACCATTGTAAATACTGATTAAACTCTACAGTCTCTTGAATTTCCTGGCACTGGTTTTCTCAACAGGAGCTCAGTATGTTTTCCTCCATTAATTCCACTTAACTTGTGACAGTAAAGACATCATAAACCCAACTATTTGTTACATGAAATGCAAATTACATGATAAAATAAATTGCATCATAATCTGAAAAGCCATTCCATCCGGTGACACTGTATGCATTTATTTACCCCTGTCATTTAGCATATATTTCTCCTTGTCAGTGTCTATCTCTGTGGAATCTGCGGTTTCTAGAAATAAAAGCAACACGTGAAAAGTTAGTACTCAGCTCAAGCAAACAAACAAACATAATCAGCACATGCAAAATTGTGCAAAACAACAAATTTTAGAAAAATATCCAATTTTGACATAAAATATTAACCCTTCCAAAGGTAAATCATCACTATAGTTAAAGCTGGATATATGTTGATCAAAAGACATAGGCACATAGTCATTTGAATGCAACTATAAATAGCTGCAGCAACACCTCTGATCTGGTTAAGAAGTAACCACATAAGTAACATTACACTTGTTTCCCATGTGAGGAAAGCAGGAGCTAATCCTTCCATAATGCCAGAAATTTCCATTGTAATAAACACAAACTATTTGTTAATATATGTGCTAATCTGAAAACACCCCTATAATTTAATGCATCACTATTCTTTCTATTCTTGAGTAAATCTCTGGGCATTCATGTATCTGGCAGATGAAGCACTTGGAACAAACTGCTTGGTGCACATTATTTATCTAAATTCTGGTCTCAGCTAAACACACGTACAGCTTCTTTGAAAGTCTGTAGGTACTACGTGCTAACATTTGGCACAAATAATTTTTGCCTCTATCTTTCTGCAAATTCTAGTAGAAAAGTAGGTTGACCTTGAGATAAGGTGTTCAGTAGTTGGCAGCAATAAGGCAGTTTCTGCTTTGGGCCTACAGAAAGACCTACAGCTCTTTTAGAGGTGCCTTTGCCATACAGATGTGGAGATAACATTGTCTGCAGAACCAAAGAACACCACTGTCACCATAAATGGCAGAGGAATGACTTTCCTTTAACGCATCATGAATTTGCAAAACAACTTTTTCAGCCAAACCTCTGTGGTCCAGAGGGTTAAAAAAAAAGAAAAAAAGAAAAGAAAAAAGGTGAGAGCTCCAAATTTGGCTCTCAATAGGGAAGAATTTGAGACTGTTTGGTTTCAACTGATTTCCTTCTTCTGTGTGACAATCTGGAGCTAAGTGAGGTGCCTTGGAAAACCGCCCTGTATACCAAGTCAGCAAAGGGGATCTGCTGTCAGCCAACATTAGATGGTGAACATTCATCTCCCATGCTAAATACACCCCTCTCGGTGGGGTGACAGGGCATGGCATTCAAGTAGAACAGAAACATCTGAAGTACTTTGCTGCAAAGCTTGAGAGTTGCTGAAGCAGAAAGGATTGCTATAAAGCCTCCATGGGACAGTCAGTATCAATGGCAATCTTACATAGACTGCCTGCTTTGAGGGATGTCCTCCCTATGTATCCTAGCTAAGAAATCCTCACACTTCACAGGAGAGCACAGCCAAATCTCTGCACTTTTGTCAGGCTATCGCTGTGTGGGGCTGATCTGATCCTTTATGTTNGATTTCCTCTGTAGAAAACATTTTCTGTGTGTATAGCTGCATGTAATCTATTACAGAACTCTGTCCTGGCCATAGTTCATCAGTGTCCTCACCAATAATTTCTCCAGTTGTTTATAATGCTGCTTGTTTCAGTTCAACCTGCATTTAGAACNGTGTGGGGCTGATCTGATCCTTTATGTTTCTAATCTATGTCAGCATTGAGAGAAATAAAAACATTTTCTGAGTCACTTGGAAGATCCTGTTTGGCTTCAATAGCTCTGAAGTTGCCTATGCCATGTACCTTACCCACCATCTAGTGGTAGTTCTGAGATATTACTAAATATTTCACTTGCAATATTATACTTGAGGCAAAGAAATTTTGTTCTAGCACAAATTTTAAAGTTGTTTTGAAAATGAAAAAGAAATCTTTGAAAGGATTTCCTCTGTAGAAAACATTTTCTGTGTGTATAGCTGCATGTAATCTATTACAGAACTCTGTCCTGGCCATAGTTCATCAGTGTCCTCACCAATAATTTCTCCAGTTGTTTATAAT
>VYZW01033892.1:25921-52234 GCA_013401315.1 Balaeniceps rex
TAGGGAGCTGAAGCACCATAGAACAAGAAGCGTCGTTCCTTAAAGAAAGTGAAACAGAGGGATGCATCAGCGAAATAGCCTCTACTTTCTGTCTCACTCTCTCAAATTCCAGCACAGGATCCATACGCTTTCTCCTCACCGGTAACTGATGGAACAGATTACACACGGTCACTGTAGTTCCACCACTTGGTCTGCTCAATTCAGCTTCACAGACGTCCAGTGCTTGCCCATTGTGAAATAGTTTCACAAATGTTTTTGCTGTCCTGCTGGTCTTAGATGAAACTTCCACTATGCTGGCCATGTTGGCTATGCTTGCCACAGCCTCCCCTCTAAAGCCATAGAACATCAGGTTCTCCAAGTCTCCCACTGAGCTGCACTTGCTGGTGAAGTACCGCTTTCCCATTGCATTTAAGTCCTCTCTCCCCATCCCGGAGCCGTTGTCCACCACCTGGATCTTAAAAGCTTCCAAATCCACCCTGACAGCTACGCATGTTGCTTTGGCATCAATGCTATTGAGAACTAGCTCCTCAACACACTGCCCCAGTGAGTGGATAGTCACTCCAGAACGCAGCCTGGCTCGCACATCTTCCACCAAACATTTGATCATGTCAAAATCAGATAGATGAGAAACCCAAGAAACTGCCGGGAGCTCACTCCTCCATGTTCCTTAAAACAACTCCCTGGGTGTAGAGAGGGGAAAAAGAAAAAAAGAAAAGAAAAAAGGTGAGAGCTCCAAATTTGGCTCTCAATAGGGAAGAATTTGAGACTGTTTGGTTTCAACTGATTTCCTTCTTCTGTGTGACAATCTGGAGCTAAGTGAGGTGCCTTGGAAAACCGCCCTGTATACCAAGTCAGCAAAGGGGATCTGCTGTCAGCCAACATTAGATGGTGAACATTCATCTCCCATGCTAAATACACCCCTCTCGGTGGGGTGACAGGGCATGGCATTCAAGTAGAACAGAAACATCTGAAGTACTTTGCTGCAAAGCTTGAGAGTTGCTGAAGCAGAAAGGATTGCTATAAAGCCTCCATGGGACAGTCAGTATCAATGGCAATCTTACATAGACTGCCTGCTTTGAGGGATGTCCTCCCTATGTATCCTAGCTAAGAAATCCTCACACTTCACAGGAGAGCACAGCCAAATCTCTGCACTTTTGTCAGGCTATCGCTGTGTGGGGCTGATCTGATCCTTTATGTTTCTAATCTATGNTTTCTAATCTATGTCAGCATTGAGAGAAATAAAAACATTTTCTGAGTCACTTGGAAGATCCTGTTTGGCTTCAATAGCTCTGAAGTTGCCTATGCCATGTACCTTACCCACCATCTAGTGGTAGTTCTGAGATATTACTAAATATTTCACTTGCAATATTATACTTGAGGCAAAGAAATTTTGTTCTAGCACAAATTTTAAAGTTGTTTTGAAAATGAAAAAGAAATCTTTGAAAGGATTTCCTCTGTAGAAAACATTTTCTGTGTGTATAGCTGCATGTAATCTATTACAGAACTCTGTCCTGGCCATAGTTCATCAGTGTCCTCACCAATAATTTCTCCAGTTGTTTATAATGCTGCTTGTTTCAGTTCAACCTGCATTTAGAACAAAGTCCCCATGTTTGCGATTCTCTTTTTTCTTCACATTTACAAATTCTAGTGTCAATTCTGTAAATGCTCTGTGCTAAATTTGACAAATTTAACAACTACTGCTATGAGTAACATGTGAGTAACATAAAAATTGTACATGTTAGAGGTTGGAGGGATAACGCCTTTAATATTCAAAATGTTCAAGTTCACTTAAATGAGAAATAACACCTCATATTGAAAAGGAAGCTTTTCCTGAAGAATAAAATCGTTTGCAGTTTTAGCTTAAAATGCTGCACAGATGCTTATCGACCATTCAATCCAGAATGCAGACATTTGTTTTAGTTACAGAACCCATGAGAAGCAGCAAACATATTAACACAATTATCTCATTATTTCCTTCTCAGGTCAATAAGGAAACTGCAGAATCTCACCATGTAGTAATATTTTAACTCAGTTATTTAAATTATTCTCATCATTTGGAGGATGGTAACGTAAGAAAGTGTACCAAGATACAGTGAATTTAATGACTTATGATGGCTACTGGAGTCCCTTTGCATAATGCAACAGCAGCAAAACAGTTTTGGGGCACCACACACAGCTCTATTTTTACTGTGAAGCACTTCTAGCACGTGTACTTGTTATGTGCAGTCTGAACATGAGAAGCCCTACCCCTGCCTACTCATGTGGCTACCGGAGCAAAAGCTCTCAGAAGTAACCATGTAAATCAGGTACAAGGACGAGCACGTTTATGCTCTAGCTACAAGCGAAAACATCACGCAGACACCCTATGCAAGTTTCCTTTCAGCTGTTTGTCCAGGCATGACAACAGCACGAGGCAGTGTGTGAGAGTTCATCTTCACAATATCTGCACAACTTCCAATGTGAGTTTTATTGGTACAGATGAACTTGGTCACAGCTATGCTATTTCTAGCACCCAACTGAACTCAGACCGTCTATATGGGATGCAGTCAGGCCTTGGCTACTGTGTACACATGTTAAGACGTATTTGCAGAAATGGCTTGTAGAAGGTGAGTGTTATTGAACATTAACAGAGCTTAAACTCTTAAACCATCAATACACTCTTGAAATTTTATTCTTAGTGACTACACTAAGACTTCTTAAGTTGCTCTTAATTAATAAAGACTGTCTGCTGCCTTCTAGTCAGCCTGGCAGAAAAACCTGTTGCTCTTGAGCTCTACCCAAGTAAAAGCAATTGATCCAAGACTATTTGGTTTAAGAGCCTGTTCCCTCAAAGGGCATGACTTCTGCAAGGTGAATATCAGATCAAAAGCAGTGCCTTAAAGCTGCTGCGAGGCTGAATCAATAGGGATTCATGCTCATCTAAGATTCTGAGGCACAGATGGGCCCAGACTTTCCCAGTTCAAGAGGGTTCGGGTATGGGATATGGAGACCTGGGGTAACTTTGCAGCCTCCCTGTGCAGACACAAAAATGGTGCAGTCTTCCACTGGTATGTGTTTGTGCTGGGTAGATACAAAGCTCTTCCTTCAAAATGAAAGGCAAAACCAAGCTAGACAATGCAGTATCTTCAAAGTAAATTACAGTTTTACATGCCATTTTCACTCCAGAAATAAAAGAGGTCTAATTGTTTTTTGTTTTTAAACCTATGGATTTTTGGGCTAATGGTTTGAATCTCACTGGAGTTTGACCCACATGTCTAAAATTTCCCCTGGAACCTAACTGGGGGGTTTCTTACAACTAGAAATCAATTGACCAGTGAAGCATTAGTGCTGTTAGATACTTTATACATATTTCTTAAACTGCAGTCCCTTTGCAGCTTCATTAACTTAAATGTGGGAGTTTTTCCTCAAACTCCTCAAGTCATTTCAGTGTGTGGAATGCCTAAACGTATATCGCATCCATTTGGAACACTGTTCTTTTCTCCAGTTCGTTAGGTAGGAGGGAAATTAAAAAACAAACAAACAAATAAAAAAGAAACACCAACACATAGCAAGAATTATCCCAGGTTGGGAAGTCAAGCTTGATACTTTTCCTTAAAGAAATTATCTCCTTTGCAGTATAGAATCAAATCTGTTTGAGCCTCAGTCCTTCTGAAGTACATGCATGTAAATTTGGGGGGGCAGCTTTACCAACATCACGCAGGCCTGCCAGCTGCACAAAACAAGACCCAAGTGATTAATATCACAGTTCATCATTGCAAGGGCCTATGAATGTTTGCTTCATGTTAAACTAGCCACAACTAGGAGATCATGGATTGAGGGAAAGCCAAGCTTCTGGGCCACCAGCGTTTTGAGCTTAACAAATTTGAGGTTTGTAATGTTCTTACATGCTACAAGTCAGAATAAACACAGAGGAAATAATCAAGCCATTAAGAAGCAATGGTTATGAAAACAGAAACTGTACTTCATACAAGTTATTAATGTATACCCCCAAAATTATTTAAATAACCTAAACAGATCTCATCTGAATGAGGTTTTGAGATACACTGATGAGGAAATCCACAACTCAATCGACTTACAAATCAACTTACTCAAGATTTTCCTGCTTGGCAGGTCATTATACAGCTGTTCAGCATTGATCTGTAAAGCCCTGTAAAACTCTTGACAGTGTCTGTCCCCTTTCTTCTGAAGGTGCTTTATCAGAGCTGAAAGTCTGGTATGGAGTGATGCCTTTGGATTCCTGAACTGTAAGAGAAAAGCACTCATCAGAAGAGAGATTACAACAGCTGGAGATCACTTTTACATCACTTTACATATGCCAGGAAGTAAAGATATGGAGCTTGTTTTATATTTGCTAACGGAATGGGCCAGAACAACGAGGGGAACCTAAAAAGGACATGCATTGCACAGCAGTCTTCAAGACACTGAGCTCCATCTGGTCAGCACTGCTTGATGGAGAGCATATTGCCTCTGCCTTCCCTCATTCTTTTTCTGTCCTGATAAAGTGACAGCTGCTCTTCGTTTGATGTTTTCTCTGCAGTCAAACTAACATGGTACTTGCTATTCTAAAATTTGATTCTGACACCTATTGATAGAAAATATCAACAAATCTTATAACAAAGTTTTATTTTTTCAAGTTTTCCCTTAGTTGCCTAGTAATGATCACCCAAAAAGGTACTTTATACTGCTTATATTAGTCCCAATATTGGAGTGTTCATCATCCCAAGATTACATGTTTCATTGTTTCCAGCACAATTAACTGCTGCGTACCCAGTGCAACATGTACAAATTCTCATTACTCAGGTAACATGGCAAGCAGTTGCACAAGAAAGTAGTTTTTTTCTGTAGTCCAAAATGTGATGCATATTAGGACACCTTACAAAGAGAATGAAAATTCATAGCTAGTCTTACACACATCAAAATGATTTCAGCTTATTTGGAAAACGTCCCAAGCCATTCTCAGCAAAGCATTATATTTCAGACCAGTACAGCAGACAACATTTGTATTACACTTAGTTAGGATTAATTCCTGCTCTAGGGGGACAGGAATGCAACATACCTTATACAACACTCCTTATTCTGAAAAAATTCCCACAAGGTCTACTGGAGATAGTTGAGATTGTAAGCTTCCTGAACAATAGTTGACAGAAACTTGCCTGGACCTACGAGAAAGCAGTTCATTTCTGTCTCCTAAGTGCAGAAGTCACAAATGATGTTTCACAGATTCCTTACGCATTTATTTTGAAGCTCTTGAGGGAATGAGATGAACTTTAATTGTGCATATCACACTGTTTATCATAACTGAGTGGCTAGACTGGCTCAGCTGATGATCTAGCACTGCTCTACACGACCAAAACACTATTTGTCCCCATGGAGTTTGATTATGACAGAATTAGATGTATTTTTCCTAATGCTAAAATATGCCAAAACCCCAAGTCTTGTGCAGACAATCAAGTCAGCAGAGGGCAAGTACAAACTGTTATAAGTATGATCTGGGAAGCTTTTAACTGACTTTAACTTTCCACTCCACACAAGTTTAAAAGATCCTCCTCCCTAAAGACAGCTACCCATTTTTGAAAGCTTCATGCCAGGGAGGGCGGCCTTCCTCCATACATAGCGACACCACTGGAAGATGTTACTAATTCCATCCACTTCCCGCAGCTCTCACACTTATAGGTGGGACTAATGCCCCCCTTTTCTACCAATACTCAGAGCTATTAATCACATTAATCAGCAACTAAAACCGATCAAGCAAATATAGACAACTTTGTGGGCACAGCTGGATGCAGTACAGACCATCTGACATGACACTCCACATCAATTCATGTGAGGAGGCAGGCATGCAGGGCATTTGGCCACACGATGGGTGCAATCCTGCCCACAGAGTGGTTATGAGATAGTGTGCTTCTGCACGCACAGCATCAGATGTCATGGCAGGGACCATGACATTAAGCTGCTGCTGAAAAGAGTTCCCTCTCTCATAACCACTTGGCACAGGGAACATGCCAGCCCTGTGACTTGTCCTCTGATATGAGATCCCAGATACAACCAGACAGCAAGTAAGAGGTGAGGAAAATTGGCTGCATGTGGCACCAAGAGTCAAGTCAGGAAGAGGGCAGCTGAGCTACTGACCTGCAAAAACAATGCAACATTCAGAGATACAGTAAAATTCATCAAATTACCTTTTCTGCTTCTGCATTGGTAAGAATCTGGGGGTAGACTCTGTTAAGCTGAAGAATAATTTTATCAACCACTTGCTCATTCAGTCGGCTATTGCTTGTAAGAAAATACATGTCGTGTTGCAGCCGATGACAATACGACTGATCTAGAGATAAAATAATACAAAGAACAAACCACAGCAGTTAATTAGAAAGCCATTTTTAAATTCTGTAAATTTCATTTTCCTAACAGTGGTTAAATAGCTAAAATAAAATTACCACCATCATGTATTTTTAGAAAGCTGAACTATCTATTAGGGAAACACAACATAGCGACATGCTTTCAAAGACCCATCCACTTAAAATTACACACGTCTGAACTCCTGGCTGGTCACTCGTGCTGCCTCTCTCTTTCCAAAGGGAGAAGGTTCTAAATTATTTAGATGTCAAGCACTGATGGATATTTAATCAAATACACTCCTAAACCTGTTAAATCACTGAAGATAAATTTTCTATCATTTATGAAGTCAGATTATGGAGTTTAAAACTGATGTGTTTTATATTTTTTTAATGTAAATATGTATTTCATAGAGAGAGGTTCTCTCTGATGTAGAACAGTAAAAGGACATAAATTTGGCTTCAAATTATGTACATTACTGATACTAGTATACAGCACAGTGCTGCTCTTTGCCTGCTGCTTAGCGCCCAAGGACTGCAGCACAGCATGGGATGGGATGGGATGCAGAGAAGCTCGCACAGCCAGGCCAAGCCAAGCCAGGGGCTGACTGAGCTGAAGTGATTTGTCCCTAACATCACCCAACCCTCCAAGAGTTTATTGCTGCCTTTTGTCTAACGGGAGACTTCAGCAACTTGCCCAGAGGAAACTGCCCAGACTGAAACAGAACTGGAACATCAGGAACAGCATCTCTGCCAAAGAGCCATGAAGTTTTTAGGGAAGGACTTCTACCTTCACTTCACGCAGGAGTGGGGAGAAAGGGCATTCAAAAAGCAGTACATTTTTACCATGCAAGTACACTCAAATACCCATACAAATAAAACACACCTTTTTCTATTAACCCAAACTTCTGCAAATACACAAATCCAGACTTGCTGTTGTTTTAGGCACCATTTCCAATTTGACAGCAATGGATTTTGCGGGACCATAGCTTTCCCTATAGCTGCTTGTCTATAGTCCCTAGATTAAAGATACAGGCAGACTGGTTTCACAGGTTAGTGTGCCCTTATCAGATTTAGAAAGAGAATGTCTATGACCATCTCTGAAATAAGTGTTAAAATGTCAGCACTTTATAACCTGGCAGCACAGAAAACAAAAACAAAACACCCCCACCCCCACCACATTCTCCATTTAAAGCAAACGCATAGGTTTTATGGTATTTTGGCCACCAGAAAATACATAACCATCAGCCCTTTGTGCCCTGCAATTTAGAAATGATAAACAAAAGAATGAAGGAAAAGAGCCAGAAAACTTTGGCATGATGCACTACACCTACGCACAGCCCTTGCCCCTTCTACACCATGTCCTTTTTCTGTATCTGTGTAGCACTAACAGCATTTACAGGTAAGGGTTCAGGAAAACCTCCCAGTGTGACCATCACACACTATTAACTTCCCCAGTGCCAATGTCACTCCTATTCAAACAAGAATGCACAGCTATTGATACTGCATAGACAGCTGCAATTCTACAGGCACAACAGCATTTCAGTTACATTCTTACTTTTTATACAAACGCCATACTATTTCCATGTGTTTCTAATGCCTCACTTTTCCATGGCTTGCTGTCAAGGCAGCTTTTTAGTGTACTGTCAGAAACATACTGCCCTGACATACTCGCCGTGCAATTCCCTTTTGTTGCAAGAAGTTCCACATTATCTGATTCACGGCTGAGCTCAAACTTCTCCTCTTCAAATCAACTCACTGGCATGCACAAAAGGCTGAGGCGAGGACCAGGAAACTGTGAAGTTGTGTCTGTTCATGCAAATACTTTTTGGGAATGAAGTGCCACAGTGCAGCTTCCTCCTCCTCCTTCTGGCTCAGCTACATGATTTGTAGTGACTCTCAGTGTCACCAACAACTCTGTACCTTCTGCAAACTTATAACAAACACACATTAAACCAGGGTCTTACAGCTAGCAGAGCAATTAAACTTCAAATAGCACTGTGACATTCAAACAACAAACCACAGCAAGTGCTAAAAGCATGACAAGGATCTGGCACAATAAGTATATAAAGTAAAATAAAAGCAGGCTCAAAGCGTCATCTCCTTCCCTGCTTCTTGCTCCATTGCTGCCTTGTCATTACCAATCCCCGCACAGGCAGCACGCAGAAGTATATTAAGCAGCAATTACACCAGTGAAATTAACTGTGACCAACTGAAGATCGCATTCAAGTCAAGATAAATTTCTGAGCAGTCAGGAGCACTCCATGTCCTTACGGCACTTATCATTTACACACACTCATTAAACCATCACCAGTCTTACCAAGGGATTTTTGCTGCCATCTGAAACCTGTGTGCTGGTGCACCGTAGATTATATTACAGGGCATAAGCCTCTCTGAGATTTCAGGGGTGGCTACGTTTTCTTCCCATCTAAGCCAAAAGGCAGGAGAACAGAATGAGATGATGCTTTTGGCCTTTCTGACTACTGCTAAACTGTGCCTGCCAAGGACAGGTTTTATGCCTGGCTCGGGCATCTGCAAGATGCTTCTCCCATCCTATGGGATGCTCCATTTATAGAAGCACCCATGAAACGGTCTGCTTCCTCCCCATTCCCACAGAGACGTTTCACCTGCCTGCACCTTCACCTCCTCCAAATTACTTCGGTTCAGTATTTTGGATGGGGTGCAAGGTCTAAAATTTCCTGAAGAGTGGTTATCAAGCTCAACACTAGCTCAATAAAAGCAGAGCAGAAGTAACTTCCAGTATCTCACCTCTCTCTTCTGAAATCTTTTGTCTCTCCTCTAACTCTGAGAAATCTCTGCCCAAACCACACACGGAACTGCCTTCAAGCTTCTGGTAGACCAGACAAGTGAAACTTCCCACTGACACCGCCCACCACTGTAGAACTCTGCTCCAGCTACTAAATTTAAAGAAAGCAAACAAAAAAAGCCCCACCAATCCTAGCAGCTGGAACATGGCACCCTGCTTTGGAGCAATAAGGGTATCTAGAAAGCACACATGTACATTTGAAGCCACCAGACGATGCTCCTGGGCCCAGCTTGCCCCAGGAGCTCCAGTAGCTTTATTATAGCATGGGCTTGCTTCCATGCACTGCCAGTCATGGCCCAGTGTCCTCGTTTTGGCTGGGACAGAGTTAATTTTCTTCCTAGTAGCTGGCATAGTGCTGTGGTTTGGATTTAGGATGAGAATAATGGTGATAACACACTGATGTTTTAGTTGTTGCTAAGTAGTGCTTACACCAGTCAAGGACTTTTCAGCTTCCCATGCTCTGCCAGGTGCACAAGAAGCTGGGAGGGGGCACAGCCAGGACAGCTGACCCAAACTGACCAAAGGGCTATTCCACACCATATGATGTCATGCTCAGTATATAAACTGGGGGGAGTTGGCCAGGGGGCAGCGATCGCTGCTCGGGGACTGGCTGGGCATCGGTCAGCAGGTGGTGAGCAATTGCATTGTGCATCACTTGCTTTGTATATTATTTTATCATCATTATTATTATTACTTTCTCTTCCTCTGTCCTTTTAAACTGCCTTTATCTTGGCCCACGGGTTTTACTTTTTTCTTTCCGATTCTCTCCCCCATCCCACTGGGGGGAGGAGGGTGAACGAGCGGCTGTGTGGTGTGCTTAGCTGCCAACTGGGGTTAAACCACAACACCCAGTTTGGGTGTACAGACATGACTGTGCTATAAAGTTTTATAATCACTGTTCACGAGCAGCACCTTTTAAACATTTAACACACCCATTTCTTACATTTTAAAATAGCAGAAGCCCCAAACTAGGTAACTTCACAACTGCAGCAAGGCTACTGATGTGCTGTCAGGTCTTAAGAATTTAGGGAGTGGTTGTTTGTGATATTGCATATCCACCTTTTGTCTCACTGCCTCAAAGAGATGCAGTTATTGCAAGGAAAATTTAAAATCTTTATGCCAAGAAGACTTTGTTTTTAAGCAGGAGTCACCCCAGAATTAAAAGGACAGTCGTGCTGTTAGCCAGTATTTGCCTAGAAAGTTGATAGCAGCAAAATCGGGAGACCAGGTCAATTAACCACAGCTTACAGCACAGGCGCGGATTGCCAGGCATTTTAACGTCCTCAGACTGCACAAGGATTGCATCTAACTCCGAATTTGTGATTTGATGTTACTGCAGTTACACCTTCTCCTCCACTAGTGCATTAATCTAACTGGGCTTAATCCTGTACACAGGCTTTGGACCCAGCTGCAGGTTTGCTCAGGCATGCAGCTGCAGTGGAGGAGTCTGCAGGCTTCGACACAGCTGGAGGGTTGGCAATGGACTGAGCTCAGCCTCACTGAAGAGAGGCAGCAAACACAGTTGAGATTGGATACCATCTCACTGAAGCTGACCTAAAGGTTGCTTAAAAAAAAGGTCGGTCTTCCTTACTCAGAGGAAATGTAAACTTGTCAAAGAGACAGACAGGAAACTCAGGAACTGTCTTTAACAGTTGAGAAGAAAACATGACTAATAATTTCATGTTATTGACCTACAATTACTGTAATAAGCCCATGACACATCATACATGACCACTTTTTTTCTCTTACCCAAAGTACAAAAGGCCTCTGGCACACAGCACATGCACACCATGCTAACATACACAGCCCACACCCGACCGCACACACAGAAGGAAAGGAAGTACACCTATAATTAAGAGATAGCAGAGAAAAGCAAAGAGATTACTGGTTATTTGTAGCCAGCAGCTCCTCAAACAGAGGATAAAATACATAAAATCAGTGATAAATGCACAAGCAGCAAATGACAGTAACAAAGCAACACACTCATCATTTTTCACCTGCAAGTAAAAATCACCACAACTGCAACCCTTCATAAAATGACACATCTCTATTCTTCCTTCCAAATGGGCAATTAGGTTTCTGACAATAGCTGCAGAATGACCAAGCCATTATACTAAGTGCTGGCATTTTAAGGCTCCTGAAATATATTCTGCTCTTGGAAGTAACAAGGCTCATAAAAAAATCTGATCATATGCAACCATAACGTGCCAGATTGTCTTCTATAGCACCTGCAGGAAAAACGTCAAGGGCAACAGAGCCACCCTTCCCCCAGCTCTTCTTAATTTAATAGCAGAGTGTGTTCCTGTCCCGAGTTTTTCAGAGACAACTCCTAACCTATGCGCCGGCATGCCAGACGCTGGCAGCAGCCAGGACATCAGACAAGTGCTGTGGTGTTGGCACTCTTGCTCCATGTGCCTGTGGTGAGGTGTCTGGTCCCTGAAAGCTGTCACTAGCCACTGGCACAATGCACTGATAACACAAAACATAACTTTCAGGTTATAGTGGCTCTCAAAAACCCCTTTGTAATTTTAATTCTGCTTAATTATTCTTACCATAAAAGACACCATATTGTTTTCTGTACAAGGAATGTCAAATGGGATTTTGTCTCTTGCAGTCCCCTGCATATGCTCCTCTACGATCTACTTTCGCTGCCCTTCTGGATAAAACCAGGGCCATGGCCCTAGCGACCTGCCACATTAGGCTGGGGTCTGCATTGACACCTCATGTTTATCACAGTAAAGGAATAAATCCAGCTGCATTGAAAATTCATAGGCTGCGATCAGCCCCTCTTTGCTACGCTGCAACACACAACCTCTCTCATCCACTCTTGGGCCCAGGGAGCATAAATGCTGCAACTGCCTTAAATCAGGCCGGTAGACCTTTCCAATTAATAACTCCACCGATATTTACATAAAGACTCTTGATAATGTCTCTGACAGCATTGTATCTTTATGTCCTGGTTTCAGCTGGGATAGAGTTAATTTTCTTCCTAGTAGCTGGTATAGTGCTGTGTTTCAGATTTTGGATGAGAATAATGTTGATAACACTCTGATGTTTTAGTTGTTGCTAAGCAGTCAAGGACTTTTCAGCTTCTCATACTGGCCTGCCAAAGAGCAGGCTGGAGGTCCACAAGAAACTGAGAGGGCACACAGCCAGGACAGCTGACCCAAACTGACCAAAGGGGTATTCCATACCATATGACATCATGCTCAGCATAGAAACTGGGGGAAGTTGGCCAGGGCAGGGGCCACTGCTCAGGTACAGGCTGGGCATCAGTCAGCTGGTGGTGAATAATTGTTTTTCGATTGCATCACTTGTCTTTCTTGGGTTTTATTTCTCTTTTTGTTATTTTCCTTTTCATTACAATTTATTATTATATTATTTTATTTCAATTATTAAACTCTTCTTATCTCAACCCACAAGTGGTCTCACTTTTACTCTCTGACTCTCTCCCCCATCCCACCAGGGCAGGGGTAGTGAGCAAGCAGCTGTGTGGTGCTTTGCTGCCGGCTGGGGCTAAACCATGATACTTTATTATGGTTTCATCTTTTGCTTGGTTTCCTCTTAAAAGCCTACCTCGATTTACCAAGCAAACAGACAGGATCATCACAAGCAGATAAATTTAAATACAACAGACACAAACCCCAACACATCTCTCTGACATTCTCCATAACAACATACATAATTTGTAAACATCTATTCCAGAAACCTCAATGATATCTGCTGTGCAATGCAAACACAAGTTGCAACTTCCTGTAAAACTCCTGGATGATTTTCATAAACTTTATAAAGGCAAGCTGACAACCAACACCTTGAAGGCATGTGACCTGCCATTTGTACATGTCCATGCAAACTCCCTGCTGAAGCATCTCAGGAAAGAGCTGAAAAAGTCTCTCAACAAAATGTTAGTATAACACTAATTTAGTTTTTGGCTTTTCCCTTTCAAGATCCCAAGAAAGGGATGCTGAAGATTTAAGAAGGAATCTGGCTGCAGAGAAATGGTCTGAGATTATCAGATTGCACTGGTTACCAAATGCACCCCCAATGAAGAGCAACTGGTCTGCTCCTCTGGGCTGGAAGTGGCTATAAAGAGGTGAAAGACAACATGCCACCCTCCCCAGCTGCATTCACCCACTGCCACGTGCTGGTCCTACTGGCAAGTTGACTTAACCAGAAGTCAAGAGTCTTTGACAGCAAGTCATAGAGTCATAGAATAATTTAGGTTGGAAAGGACCTTTAAGATCATCAAGTCCAGCTGTTAACCTAGCACTGCCAAGTCCACCACTAAAACATATCCATAAGTGCCACATCTATGTGTCTTTTAAATACCTCCAGGGATGGTGACTCAACCACCTCCCTGGGCAGCCTGTTTCAATGCTTGACAACCCTTTCCATGAAGAAAGTTCTCCTAATATCCAATCTAAACCTCTCCTGGTGCAATTTGAGGCCATTTCCTTTCATCCTATCAGTTGTTACTTGGGAGAAGAGACCAACACCCACCTCGCTACAACCTCCTTTCAGGTGGTTGTAGAGTTCAGTAACTCATCTTCATCTGAAGTATCTTTTAAAAATAGAAGAGAAAAAAATAATAAAACAGCAAGCAAAATATCAAAATACTCTTGATACTTGAGTGTGACATTAGCTTACACACATTGCCAGTCCTCCGAGCTTTGTAGGAAGACTAAAACAACAGGGCACTTAACCAGGAAAGCTTGTGTGCACCACAGGTGCAGAGACAGAATATTAACCAGCAAAAGATGGAGGCTGGGCATAAGCAGCAAATTTCTTTTCACTGCCACACAAACTGCAGCCAGTGTGCCAAGGTGTGAAATCTGGCACAGCACTGACTACCACCCGAGGCACACCCATCACACCCCCTGCCTTCAGTGGGTAATGCAAATGCTCCGTTTCAGACACGTGCCTAATCGCATTTGCTGCTGCAAACCCCAGAACCGACCCCTACCCACACCTGTAAAACCAGCCGCCGTACCCCGAACCCCAGGCCGCCGGGCCCAGCTGTGAGGCGTGACACGCCGGCGCTGCCCAGAACCGGCGCTGAGGCCGGAGGCGGCATGGCCAGGCAGCGTCCGCTCCCCAGGACCGGGGATTACGCCGCGCTACCACCCGCGAAGCGTCACCCGTGGGACGGTTACCCCCTCCCGGGGACCTACGGGCGAGCCACGACTCACGCAGTTAAATCCTCCCTCAGAGCTGCCGCGCTAACGGCGGCCCGAGTACCGGGGCACCAAAACACTCGCCCGTGCGAAACGCGCGGCAGCACCCGAGTGGCTCCGGCCACAGACCCCCGGAGTGAAGCGGCGCCGCCCCAGAAAGCGACCGCCTGCTGCCTGAGGCCGCCCCGCCGGCGGAGCCCCCGCGCTCTCCCTGACGCCCCCAGGCTCTCCCCGCCCCGCACTCACCGGCCATGGCGGCCCGGGCCCTGCCCCGCCCGCCGGCGGGCTGCGGGCCTTCCTGCTGGGAGTGGCGGCCGGGCCGGGGCCACGCGNGGGTGCCACCTCCCGGGCCCGGAGGAGGCGGTGCTGGAGGCGGCGTGGGGAAGCGCAGTGCCCCGGGCTGCTCGAGGTGAGCACGCACCGTTTCGTGCCGAGTTCCCCATCGCCTTGACAGCCTCGAGGGTAAAACACGTTCATTTGTAATGACTGCATTTATCTGGTCATCCAGGGCACTGTGCAGTGTGAAAGTCTGAATTTACATTTGCACAACTGTCAGGTTTGAAACAGTTAATTGCATAATTAATAATGCTGCAATTTACTACAAGTAATTTAACTGTTCAAAATACCATGTCTACACTTTCATCATATCCATATGCAATTTATATTTTTTCTTGTGCCACAATGCTGTCCACGTTTATTTAAAAGCAGCTACAATATTTAAGGCAAATTTGACAAATTTGACAGTTTTTCAAATCCAAGGAGAAGAGACAACTTCTCTCAATCAAAGAAAAGCTTGCAGTGAAGACTCTAATTAATTTGGATATATTAACTTCATGAGGGAAGAAGAACAAGGAAATCTGTGCATTTTAAAAATTCATGTTAGCACAAAATTTCATCAGCATTTAATTACCCAGCAAGGTTTGGAGGACAATATGCCTTCCTAGGTATAAATGCTGCAGAGGACCGAGGCTGAACCTTAGCTTTGCAAATTGTGATAGAGCGATACATTATTTATTACTGCAGATTTTTTTAACTGCAACATCTGGTATTTTTATAATGTATTGGAAAAGGCAGATTTCTAGTATGGCAAAGTGACAGGGTGATTTATAATTATGACTTGTGTTGAAACCATGAAGAAAATGTTTATGTTGAAGAGGGACAGAAATCTTCCAGAGGGATTAAAATCACAGTAGGCAAAGCTGTCTCCGGACTGGTACATAAAATGCTTCAACTACACAACTGCCCTCACACAGACACCTCTTATTGAAACAGTTTGCTTCTCTTACGTAGCAAGTCCCTGAGCACCAAGACACACTCTTACTCAGGAAACAAAACCATTGTGCGGATGACCACTAGTTCACAAGATCCTGAAAGGTTTGCCCTGTTTTGTCACTGCGCCTTCTTAACCCAAGCGTGTGGAAAAGCTTGGGTTAAGCTTTTCCAATGTACCAGGACTGGTTAAAGAGAGAGAGAATAAAATGTACGGCCCCTTGCTTTGAGTGGTGTGGTGTCTTGGGAACTTGTAGCACTGAAGCTGGAAGTCAGTGTGTCCCAACTGACAGGCCAGGAATTCTGAAGCCTACAGGGTAGGCACGAGTTGCCAAATAGGAGGTAGGAAAGGATTTAGTGAGGACTTGACTTTGTGCTTGGATACACACTGTAGGGCCTCTTACGAGAGATAGCTCCAGCTAGCCTGGGAGTTAAAAAAAATGAAAAAAGAGAATTTGCTGGCAGTTTGTGAGTGCTGCCACTTCGTGGTCTCACGGAGGCAGTGTCATACACAGCACAACTCCAGAGATGGTGCTTCGGGTGTACCGGGGCGTTTCTAGGATGTCCTGGGGTAGGATTTCGGCTGGCATGGTTAGCCACGCAGTTCTGAAGCTTTCTTACGGATAATTTATTTCTCTGATATTCTTGCCTCTGGCCTTCCCTGCCAGGGTGGAGTTTCTAGCCTGGCACAGCTCTCCAAAGAGAGCGGCACGCCACCCCAGTGCCACATCACACACCCCTGCGCTCTCTGTGCCGCAGCTCCAAGGAGCTCATCGCAGAGACCTTCCTGGTGAGCACAGCCAGAACTGCTCCAATTCACAATTATATGCACCTCCATTAACAAATGAGATACCTGAATCCCCACATTTACTCTTGAAAATGTTGGTCTATACCTCCATACTACAAATGAAAGCAGCTTCTTTATCTCTAGAAAGTGTAAGAACATGGGGAAAAAAATCCTATTGAAATATTTTTAGTATTATCAAATGCTGTGACATTTACAGTCCATGTCCTTGGGAAGACAAATAGAGTATAAGCATCCTGAGTTTATTCCATTTACCCTCAGGAATCCAGATCTTCTGAACGGCATGAAAATAGGTTTTTAAATAACTATTATTGCACATGGAGACCTTGATCATGCCTGTATCACAGTGATTTTTGGCGATGTATTGTAGTAACAGAAACAGGCACCTTGTGGAAAGGAAATTGTCATTTCATAACTCCTTTCATGATATATTTTTAAGACCATTTGATACGTATATTAAAATATTACAATAGGAGATGTTGCCTAGTACTGAGAAGCAGTGGTAGTATGGCATGCTGAAGATTTGTTTTTATGACCATTTTATACCATTGTGAATTCACTGCATTTCGTGCTCTGCTAAAAAGTTTCCCTGGAATCGCTACCAGAATCTGAACTACAAAACTGAAAACCTGGTCTCTTAATGTGATATAGACTGAAATCTCTAATAAAAATCTTAAACATTTTTAGCAGTGTCCTGGTTTCAGCTGGGATAGAGTTAATTTTCTTCCTAGTAGCTGGCATAGTGCTGTGTTTTGGATTTAGTGAGAATAATGCTGATAACACACTGATGTTTTAGTTGTTGCTAAGTAGTGCTTACACTAGTCAAGGACTTTTCAGCTTCTCATGTCCTGTCAGCGAGAAGCTGGGAAGGGGCACAGCCAGGACAGCTGACCCAAACTGGTCAAAGGCATATTCCACACCATATGATGTCATGCTCAGTATATAAGCTGCGGGGAGTTGGCTGGGGGGCAGCGATCGCTGCTCGGGGACTGGCTGGGCATCGGTCAGCAGGTGGTGAGCAATTGCATTGTGCATCACTTGCTTTCTATATTATTTTTATTATTATTACTACTATTTTACTTTTTATTTTATTTCAATTATTAAACTGTTCTTATCTCAACCCATGAGTTTGCTCACTTTTACTCTTCCGATTCTCTCCCCCATTCCACCAGGGCAGGGGGAGTGAGCGAGCGGCTGTGTGGTGCTTAGTTGCTGGCTTGGGTTAAACCACGACAAGCAGACAGTGTTTCCAAGCACTGTGAGTGAAATAGAAGTGAAAATCAATCATTCAGGAGTGCTGCGGTGTACAGTGTACATTGCCTGGAGATATTTCTGTCCTATAGACTCACATAATGATACAAGAATCAAGGGTTAAATATATCTTCTCCTCACGCCCATGGCATGCAAGACTTTTGCAGCCATATGGCTGTTACGTTTGCCTTGGAAAGACAGGCCCTTGGGGAGCCACACGGCCACGGCAGAGGCAGTGGAGAGTGACACCTGTCCGCATGCACGGGGCTTGTCCATGGGGAGGCACATACTTGGCAGGAGCTGGACCACCAAATCCCCTCCCACAGTATGATCCATGACATTCAAAGAGTATAAAGTTGGATAGGGAGGACACATGCTCGGTACCGGTAACAGCAATAAGCCATTTGCAAATGGCGCTATGAAACCCTTACGCTCTTTGAGGCAAGTAATGCTGATTTTCAAACCGCTCGCAGAGTGGCACTGTGCAAAGCCCTCGCTTCCTGCTGGCAGCAGGCATGCTGCATCGATAGAGCCCAAATAATTTCCAAAACTCTAATTCATTTCAGATTTCTCTCTCTTAGTTTAGTGGCTAAGCTAAGTGACCTGCCCAACGTTTTATTTCCTAGTGTCTAAAGGACAGCAGATGGATTTCCTGGTTAGCTAATCTCAAAAGCCATTGCTGTTTCCCCCCTGCTAAACCAACTGATTTGTTTATTTGAGTGAATTATTTGATTTACTAAATAGTACCCTTGTCCTGGCAGCATCGGCATCTCATGTTTTCTTGTTTTATCTGTTAATTGTTAAATCAGAATATGGTTTCTTATTTTCCCACAGTTGAAGAGGACTGGATCTCTTTAGGAACAAATTAAATCCAGATAGTGCAGGCAGTTCCTTCAACAAAGTCTTTCTTTGTGTTTAAGAAAATACAATGAAATATTTCTTAAAAGCTCAGATTACACACTAAGCTCCCTTCAGCAAGTTTTATTTAGCTAATCATTTATAAAAACAGACTCTAAGAAGGAAAAAAAATGGGACGGCAGTGACCAGCTGGCCACTCCCGTCAGAGCCACGGCTCCTACTGCCTCTGTACTTTTGTTCCTGCAGATTCGGACTTTTCAGACAGGTCATTTTGCCCAAGTTCCTCATTACAAATATGCACTTACATGTCTTGTAGAGCATCATCCATAGGTTTCACAGGTTTGTGCTGTGCCCGGTACACGTACTGCGGGGCAGCCGGAGTGCTGTCCTTGTATGAGCAGAGGTCACTGGCAAGTTAGGGAAGCGAAAGTAAGCTGGGAGGGAGCCTGTCCGGCTGTGCGCAGCCGGCAGAGGCCTCCCGGGTGTGTGCTGGTCATGGCTGCCGGGAGCACAGACCCCGGCAGTGCAAATGTGGGGCTGGTCATTCGCTCCTGACAGCCAGCGGCAGTTTGCTGTTGGTTTTAAGGGATGTCTAATCAGCTCTGAAAACCAAGATGTTTGTTTACTCAAAGTTATGGGATTTTTTTTTTTTTGGTGCTAATAATTTCTAAGATTGCTTTGCATATAGAATGGGTAATTTTCCAGTCTTATTTATATAGTCATAGTATCATTATTGGAATAATCACCTTTTTTTTCTTCATTCGTTAAAAGGAGACAAAGAAAAACAATTCTCTGACTCCAAACACAAAAGCAGAAGCTGTGCCGCAAGTTCTCAGATCTTCATTTTCAACCAGCTAAGCCGAATTGTTAGATGTGAACAGAACTGACTTGGGTAAAAACATAGCCTGGAGCATCCATATGTCTGGAAATCCCTGGTCAGTTTTAACTTCCTGTATTCATTGTACAAGTTAATTACATGCACCCCGATTCTGCTGTATGACACCCTGTCCTTGGAAATTTTGATGGTGTTAGTAAAACAAGAAGATGATGCAGATAATGGAAAAACTTGATACCTCTTGTTCCTGGCACAATGGAAAAAATCAGCATATAGAATAAGCCCTTGTGTACTGATCATAAATCATCTTGATAAATATTACAGAATTTAGTGTATTGTCTGTTATGTTGTACATGGGATAATGAACAGTGAGCTTCACATACATGTTCAAAACTGCACATAGCTCAATATCTGATCCCTTGTAAAGTACAAATCAAATTATACACACAAGAAAAAATACTCAACTAATATATTTTTTCCAGAAACCCCCAAAGCATTGAAATTCTTTGAAGATTGAAAGCAAATAAAGCGATTTGAGCATCCTCCCCTTAAAATAGGTGTATAAACAAACAACTGACAGATTTGGCAAACTGAGATTTAGCAGAGCTCCAGGGAGAGAACAAAGCCACTTTATCTACAGTGTCCTCACATGGAAGTCATCACCCTGCCAGCTCAGTGCCTCACCTGACCACCACGAGTCAGGAAGGACAGAAAGGATGGTGTGCAGCCAGCATGCAACCCATGGGCTTTATGAATTAAAGGCCAGCATCTGGGCATGGATTAGAAGCCACTGCAGACTCCAGCTCATAGATGCAACATACCTCCTGTGGGAAACACTACTCTTCCATATAATCTTGAAACACATGAGCAGTCTGAACACACACATGCTTAAGTATAGCATCAAGGATCCAGGGAACAAGCTGCTTCTGCTCTGCTTTACACCAGATGAACTCTCACTGCCTTGCTTGCTGCTGTGCCAGAGGAGTTTCATGTTTCCATCGTTGCATTAGCATCAGCGACCAGCAATGGAGACTGGCTTTTGAAACACCTTGGCATGCAGGGTGCTGGGAACTATACAGTGTTCCCACCAGCTGTTATGTTCTGGATGCAGTGGCAATAGAAATGGCTATTGGTTGTGGAATAATTATACAAGAGCCTTTCAACACTGGCTTTGTCAATCAGCTCTCTCTTCATAACAGTCCTTAAGAAACAAGTAGAAAAGATCACCTCCTAATGTTACTGAAGGAAAAGACAAATGAGGTTCCCTGTATCACCTTTAGGGGGATAGGGTTTGATCAGAGTTTACATAGAGTCATGTGTTATAAGGTGTAACTCAAAATACCACCCTAAATCTGAAAGGTACTGCTCCACCCCACAGCAAGAATTTATTAAAATGTCATAGAGGAACCTCGCTTTACCCCTGTTGAAGGTTGTTATCCGGCTCTTGCCTGTGGTCTGACCTATCATAGACTAGACTAGACTGGACTAGACTAGACTAGACTAGAATGCTTTGGGTTGGAAGGGACCTTTAGAGGTCATCTAGTCCAACCCCCCTGCAGTGAGCAGGGACATCTTCAACTAGACCAGGTTGCTCAGAGCCCCGTCCAACCTGACCTTGAATGTTTCCAGGGATGGGGCCTCCACTACCTCTCTGGGCAACCTGTTCCAGTGCTTCACCACCCTCATTGTAAAAAATTTCTTCCTTCTATCTAGCCTAAATCTCCCCTCCGTTAGTTTAAAACCATTACCCCTTGTCCTGTCACAACAGGCCTTGCTAAAAAGACTGTCCCCATCTTTCCTATGGGCCCCCTTTAAGTACTGANAGCCCAGGATACGGTTGGCCTTCTGGGCTGCAAGCGCACACTGCTGGCTCATGTCCAGCTTTTCATCCACCAGTACCCCCAAGTCCTTCTCCGCAGGGCTGCTCTCAATCCACTCATCCCCCAGCCTGTATTGATATCAGGGGTTGCCCTGACCCAGGTGCAGGACCTTGCACTTGGCCTTGTTGAACCTCATGAGGTTCGCACAGGCCCACCTCTCCAGCCTGTCCAGGTCCCTTTGGATGACATCCTGTCCCTCAGGTGTGTCAACTGCACCGCTCAGCTTGCTGTCATCTGCAAACTTGCTGAGGGTGCACTTGATCCCACTGTTAATGTCATTTATGAAAATATTAAACAGCACTGGTCCCAGTACGGACCCCTGAGGGACACCACTTGTCACCGGTCTCCATTTGGACATTGAGCCGTTGACCACTACCCTCTGGATGCGACCATCCAACCAGTTCCTTATCCACCAAACAGTCCATCCATCATCCATATCTCTCCAATTTAGAGTCAAGCTGTTTCATGTGGGGAAATGAGCCCAAGATGCGGTGAAACACATCCCAAGGGTATTTTAAACATATACCACTAGCTTTTCTGGACTTTTGCTCATCCATGAATTACCCTACCCTACGCCCAAACAAAAAAAAAGTTCTTAAACTTCTCAACAGTTATTAAATATGCTGAGGATGAAACAGTCCTACAGATGCAGTCAGGTGTAGCCACCTTTCTGAAGCAAGCCAGAGGATCATGCAGCACCTCTGGCTGGAGGTCCTCCACTTGCAAGGTGCTTGTTGTGACATTGCTTTCTATTCTTTCCTCAGGTGTTTTTTCTGGGCACAGGAACTACTGCACTATGGTATTTAAATATAGTGTAAATTCTGCACATAGCTTATAAACTGTATCAGATGTCATCAGGTAGCATTTATGTGGATCTTCCCTGAAAATTCCACAGAACAGTTAAGAAATCCCTAAACAAAATAAAACATGTATCACAGTTTAACAACTTCTTGCTGAGCTATCAGTTATGAAAAGATGCAACTGTAAGTCATCTCAAAAGCTAGCAGCTGGCAAGTTGCCAATTTTTTTTCTTGGTCCTTCCAAGCAGAAGATTCAATTACATCTACTATTTAATTAACATTATTAAAAAGTTGTGCTGCATGACATTGTTAAAAAAAATAAATAGTTGCAAAAGCCATTCACATCTGACAATAAATTATAGCAGATTAATTTAGTTGCTCTGCTTCCAAGACATCACTGATGACTGGGATGTTTTGGAAGTAAAATTATTAGAGATGTCTGCCTCCTCTCCACCCCAAACCATAAGTCATTTATATCCTGTTCTTACAGCTAGTGTCTGGTATAACCAGAGAGCTCCTGCTTTCCTGTGCTGTGCCGTGCTTTTTCGGTCTGGTGGTATAGGCCACCTCCTGCAGGTTGTCACATTCCGTCAGTTTCACAGTCCTGCCTATCTTTTGTGGGTCCTGAACTTCTCACGGAAACCGAACAATACTAGCCCATAACGAAAAGTTAGACTGACAGCAGCAGAGCATCCTGAGGAAAACAACATATTTAGAGACTCCCAGGATAACACCCAAGGGGCAGGTGTCCAGGAGAAGGCCTGCATGTCCATAAATCCATGTGGAAAACTCCATGAAAGGAGTGTTAACTCTACGGTAGGTACTCTGGTGTCCATCCCAAGCTTCATTGCTCCATCCAGATCAAAATGTAGTCTTTCCCTTTCTTTTAACCATAGAAGACGTGTCAAGGTCATACATACATTTGACAGCTTCAAGTATTAGTGAATCATGAGTCAGGCATCCCCCAAATCATGTCATTACCATCAAAGAAACTTCAGACACTTGTGTGTTTTTTCTGTTGTTTGACACTTCAGGACTGAAACTTCTCCCCTCAAATACAAGTGTGAGACCCTGATTTATTTTTAAATAGAAGCTGTGATTTTCACATATTCATCTAACTCTACCATTTGTGGCTTAAGAAAATAAGAAATATCATGAGACTTGTGACAAAAAACATAGGATCTAATAACATTATATCTCTGTGATACCCTACAAATAAAAGTAGGTGTTGCCTACAGGAGATATTTCTGTAAGGACTTAACTGCTGCAGGTATGGGGTTCACTGGGTTTCCAGGTAGAGCACTCAGCACTTCCCAGGCTCAGGTACTCCATGTTTCCAGCATGGCAAATGAATTCTTTCATTTGTTTCAAAGAATGAATTTTCATTTAAAAAGAGTTAAGAATCAGATACCCTCCTATAGCAAATAGTATGTCAGCTGGCTTATAAACCATACCCTGTTTAGTATTCAGCATAAGATCTTAAAAACTGTCTTTTGGTTTTCTGCAAGAAGTTGAAGCTTAACAACTGACCAGTGCAACAGCCTCAGCAGAGTTGCCCGCTCTAGAAAAACAGTTTTAAAATACAGGGTGAGAGAATGCAAATAACCAGTTGCTCTGATAAACACTGTTGACAATTTTTTAATCTGTGAAGAATTATCCTGTCATACTGTAACATACATCAGTTAAATTATAAGCATCCATGCAGAGAAGGGGCTGTCTTGTGCTTGTTTATGTAGTTTGTAGCATTTTAACTTCTTCTTTAAGTGCAAGCCATCAGTTCTACAACATACACAAGGAAATGCAAGTCTTCCATAGCAGAAATGGGAGCCTGAATCCATTTGAAATCACTGGCTGGCAAACATTTAAGGGTTAACTTCATAAATATGAGTTTTTACATGACTGTTTTAGATTCTCAGCTGCTTTCGTCTTCTTCCTTCCTTATTTTCCTTCTGACAATAAATAATGTTTACATAAGCAATAAAGCTAACTCCAGGGGGTGCAGCCGTCATAAACTAAGCACAGTCCCAGAGGGAACAGAGCCACAAATCTTATAAAAACAGGATGGGTGTTGTTTCCTTATCTTGTTGTAACTGTTGCTGCCTCTTGTGTTAGACACCTAAATAAATGATAGTAATCCAATGCTCTGGCACAGAGACAGTAAATTTACCTACCTTCGCTGTTGCTTCCCATGGCTATCAATGTCCTTGTCATCTCAAGGTTTTACTTTCCCCATCAAACATTACTCAGATTGGCCTCATCTGTAGAACAGGATAACTGGGCTCCCTTCTCACTCAGTGTGTTGACCCAGACATCCCAACAAGTGAATTTATTCCACTCAGTGACTTGCAATCATATTATATCATTTTAAAGTCACATGATAAAATTAAAATGACAGGGAGCTAAATCATTAAATCCATCAACATGATCGCAGAGATGTAGAAGAGGAAGAAAATTCAAAAGAGCTGCAGAGAGGCAGGATCAAGCATAACTGGGCCACCCTTCCCATGTGTACTGCATCTGCTTTTAAAAAATCAGGCACGATATTACTAGTAGAACAGAACAGTTCCCTCCTGTGCCTACAGCTCTATTTAATCCTAAATTGCGAAGTGCCTTCTTTGCAAATTGATTGTTTAATCATTTGTCCTACACTTTTTCTGCAGATCAGAGAAGCACCTTCATTCTGGTACTTCTGGAGGTTAGCTACTCTCCCCTTATTAGATTTGCCCTTTCCCATTTTCTAAGACCTCCCTTGTCCCTTCACAGCTTCCTGAAGCTGTATCAATGATGGTTCAAGTATTGCTTAGCTAATTCCTTAGTACTTTAGGATTAATTTCATCAAGGAATCAAATTTATCTTAATATTTATGATGTTTTTCTTGCCTTATTCTAGGCTGCAGTCCTAGTCCCATGTTAAAATTCATTGCATTAACCAGTGAACTCTTCAGTGATGCCTGATCCAAAGTAGACATTAAGTGGTTTTCATCTCTGGGTCCATTTTTGCTTTTCCCAAGAAATACCTTACCTGTAGTTTTACCCTCTGATTCTTCCACTGTGTTTTTCTCTTCTTTCATTTCCCTTGCCTGCTGTAACTCACATTCCCTCTTACCTTTCTGAACAGCTCCACTCACCTCTTTTTGTGCTGCTCCTCAGTCATTTGCCACATTTCCATTTTTTGAGGTTTTCTGCTCTGATTTTCATGTCCTCAGAGTTCCTGAGGCAGCTGTATCAGACTTTTGCTGTTCTCTGCATTGGTTTGTCTGGCATGCCTTTAAACAGTCTCTGCTAGTGACTGCCAGCTCTCCTACACTTCATCAGATTGTTTCTGCATAGATCCTTTGTACTTGTTATTTCAGTATGTCAAAATTTGCCTTTTGAAGTCCATTTTCCTTATTCTGCTGCTCTTCCTCCTTTCCTTAAAAATGTGATGTCACTTATTTTCACATTCACCCAAATGTCACTTTTGACTTTAAACAAGTTTTTCCCTGCTATAGTCAGAAGCAACTGCCACCTCATTTCCCACCACCTTCAGAAATAAAGCAGTCACCAAGACATATGTTCCTGTACAACTGGCAGTTGTACATTTTTCTATCAGAGAATTAGACAAATAAAGTCACCCAATATTAAAGATGGTTCTGTTATTTCCCCAGGTAAACTTCTGCCAGCTCCTCCTCCTAACTGCAGAGTCAGTGCTGAATGCCCAGCAGCCCATGCTCCACACTCCTTCGCCCTTCATTCTCCAACTACAGACATTAATTAATGAGCATTTCACCTCATGCTGAACTGCAGAGAATGTATAGACCTTTCTTCTCACCTGTCCTGCCTGGAACAAGCTATTATTTACTGTGACAAGTTCCTAGTCCTATCATTTGTCCCACAAGCACTTGTAATTCTTATTAAGTTGTACCTTTTATGATGTGGAAAGTCTTTAACTTCTTTTTGCATTTAATTCTAATGTATCAGTCATTTGTATAGGAGCATCTCAGATGTTTGGGTGCTTTTCCCAGCCTTTGTTCCTCTCTATGCTCCTTTCACACATTTTGTTTTCATTTTCATCCACCTGCAGACTTTCACCACTGTTCTCAAACAGGACCCAGGAGTGCTTTCCTCTGGTGGATGGAGCGCAGCCATTCCCAGCTGTCCTGCGAGAAAGCCCCATGCCAGCAGTGAGAAAGAGCTGCTGCTGCTGTGACGGCTGGAGTGCATAGCTTTGCGCGGAGATTTCACATCCTTGCATCTGATTTGGTGCTTGGGGGTACTGGTGGAAGAAAAGCTGGACATGAGCC